>WNGS01121436.1:0-24687 GCA_020271785.1 Procambarus virginalis
TTTGGACCGGGGGTGATGATCTGCAGCCCAGCAGAAACCGGGGAAAGAGGATCTACAGCCCACCACGGGAACGGGGAGTGTGTCCTTGTCACACTGTCGTCTCTTGCGTGCGTGTTGATTGTGTATGTGCGTGAGGTGGCTGGTGTGCTGGTTACTCACCTACCTGTGTACTCACCTAGTTGTGCTTGCGGGGGTGAGCTCTGGCTCTTTGGTCCCGCCTCTCAACCGTCAATCAACAGGTGTACAGTTTCCTGAGCCTAAGGGCTCTATCATATCTACATTTGAAACTGTGTATGGAGTCAGCCTCCACCACAATCGCTTCCTAATGCACTTCCATTTGTCAACCACTCTGACACTTAAAAAAGTTCTTTCTAATATCTCTGGCTCATTTGGGCCTCAGCTTCCACCTGGTTCCCCTAGTGCGTGTGCCCTTGTGTTAAACAGCCTGTCTTTATCACCCTGTCGATTCCCCTGAGAATCTTGAATGTGGTGATCATGTCCCCCCTAACTCTTCTGTCTTCCAACGAAGTGAGGTTTAATTCCTGCAGTCGCTCCTCGTAGCTCATACCTCTCAGCTCGGGTACTAGTCTGGTGGCAAACCTTTGAACCTTTTCCAGTTTAGTCTTATGCTTGACTAGATAGGGACTCCATGCTGGAGCCGCATACTCCAGGATTGGTCTGACATATGTGGTATATAATGTTCTGAAAGATTCCTTACACAAGTTTCTAAAGGCCGTTCTTATGTTAGCCAACTGGCATATGCTGCTGATGTTATCCTCTTGATATGAGCTTCAGGGGACAGGTCTGGCGTGATATCAACCCCCAGGTCTTTCTCTCTGACTCTTGAAGTATTTCATCTCCCAAATGATACCTTGTATCTGGTCTCCTGCTTCCTCCCCTATCTTCATTATGTGTGTGTGTGTTGTGTGTGTGGGTGTTGTGTGTGTGTGTGTGTGTGTGTGGTGTGTGTGTGTGTGTGTGTGTGTGGTGGGTGTGCGTGGTGTGTACTCACCTAATTGTGCTTGCGGGGGTTGAGCTCTGGCTCTTTGGTCCCGCCTCGCAACCGTCAATCGACAGGTGTACAGGTTCCTGAGCCTATTCGCCTCTATCATATCCACACATCAAACTGTGTATGGAGTCAGCCTCCAGCAGATCAAAACTTCCTGCAGCTTCTTTACCATACAACTTCCTGCAGCATCTTCACCATACAACTTCCTGCAGCATCTTCACCATACAACTTCCTGCAGTATCTCCACCACAATTCAAAACATCTCCACTCAACCCACAGCAGCATCATCATCACACAGCAGCTTCTTTACCACTCCACCTACATCATCATCTTTGCTACACAAACCGCATCAGCTTCTTCACCATACAACTCCCAGCAGCATCATCACAACACAACCTGTACTTGTTTTGGTCAGAGAGATAAGACCACTATATACATATCTTAAGGGAGTAACTTACAGCATCACTGAAACACATAGCCTGGCCACATATCAATCAAGGTTCTAGGGGAGTAAAAGCCTATCAACAAATATTCCAGTTTACTAGCATTAAGAACCTTCCACAACAGTAATAAATAAAACACTCTATTAATATCATACACATTAACACTATATATCCAGCTTCTCAACAACTGGGTATTATCAATCAAATATAGGTCTGTAAACTGCATCAATCAACACTAGCTGACACCAGGAACTTTGCCAAGCACAGTGGAACACTAGTGCCTATATGCTGCTAATACCAACAAGGGTGGTGGTGTCAACCAGTGACACATGAGGTAAGAGGAACAATATCACATACAGCTCCTTGGCATTTCACAAGTTCCTCAAAATATATCACCTCACTAAGACACATAAAAATCACCTACCACCTGGTATACATAATGGACAACAGCAGAAAATGATCCATATAAATACATACAGTTACATGGGTATAGCTCTAGTAGGCTGTTACGTACCTCTATAAGCTACGTAATTAAATACATTTAATTTGTACTTCTACATTAATTTGTACTTATATATATGCCTTGTTTTATCTGATTATATGTGTCTAAATATTCTTTACTTATATATGTGTTGCCTGATTTATATGTTGAATTAAGCCTAACTTTTCCACCCGTGGGAACGAGTAATTGCTCTTTGTTGTTTCACGGTTGATTTCGTGGGAAAGTGGTTTATGTATGAACATCCGTAGGAAACACTGATGGGAATGCTAAGTGTTTGAACATTGGGGGGCAACATTTCCATGAGAACATTTTAGTCCTGATGTTGGGGGAGCGTTGCCTAATATTTCCTTTGTTATTTTATTTTAATTACTGCATGTATTAATAATTACCTTATTTTTGTTATGCATGTTATTCTGACCATTTACTAAGTTACTTTAAGATTACTCTTGTCACATTATTTTGCTCCATGTAAGTTTAATTAAATAATGTTTGTTTGGCAATTTTCCGCGGGGCAGAAGCAATATTTTTGGCTCCCGCCAGTTAAGTAGTCAGTAACTCGTCTGGGGCAGGAGAGCTAACATCAGTGGAGCTAAGTCTGTTACATTAGTTTTGCCATACATATATTTTATATGGGAGACGATACGTTTAATTGTTTTATATATCAATTTGTCCATCTGTGTTTATGATAATAATACTACTGATTATATTGTTAAAATATATATATTATAATTTATATGAATATTTCTTAGTCCTAAGAGATAAATACCTTATTTTTGCTTGTGCCAATCATGTGGTTACACTGGTGACCCGCTCTATATTACAGCAATTCTATGACCCTAGACAACAAGTTTCTTTAATGCTGTACAGGGTTACGAGCCGTAACGAACGATCTGGTAACATAGGCAACACTACCCAAATAAGGTCATAAATCACGGACTAAACCCTAACAGGTCCGCTCGCCTGAGGAGATCAGAGAACAGTGACTTCTTAAGGCAAGCTTGCCGAGAGGCGATACTGTAACCAACTCCAATAAGTCAACTGACCTTCAACTTTCAAATCTCGCTAACTCCTTTACAATACAAACTCACTCAGGAACTTCTAATTCACTATACAACAACCTGAAGAGTATAAGGTACAACCTTACATAATGATATATAATAATAATTCAATACATTAAAGAAATTATCATGAAATACAAAATAAGTACACAAAGAATTCACATTAATATGAGGTGGCAACACTGGCAAGTCCATCACAGGGAGAGAGGGGAGGGTAGGGGGGGGGAGGCTTCAACAACATTCGCCAGCGGTTATACATATGCATACACAGACAATAAATATATTAAATATATATACAACATGTGTATCATAAGATTGTCTAAGTTGAAAACGTTTCACAGTGCCATAATTTCATATAATGTACTCACAATGGGACAATTGTGGTAAAACTCCAGGCAGTATATTTCCTTTTAAATTGACTTCAATAAAATAAAGTTTATCTTATTTATTCTTAGTAAGTAAGAAATTAATGCAGTGAACTATATGTACTTGTTAAAACTGCCTGAAATTAACTCACATAATTGGGGGGACAATTTGTAGCTTAAACCACTTTAAGATGGCTCCTTCTTAAACTACCAATTGTTTACCTAAGTTTAATTTTATATCATACCACATATGGTGGTCTAATCTACTATTATTTCAATAATTATTACTAGTTATGAACACTACTTCTACAATAACTAGAATGGTCTTAGCTGAGCCTGTAGTATGGGCCTGCTAAGGCTGTGTAGTTTATTGCATCAAATGGGTGTGGCTCTGTGCCTCATGGGTGCCACGTAATGGCGGCTGTGGGAGGCTACAAGCGTTGTCAAACAGCTAGGTTAATTATGTGTATGGTCCAACTGTCTGCACTGCATCTTGCTATTCCAAGTCACAATTTACCTGTTTGGGATGCAAGGAGTTAATAACAGGTCCCTAAACATATCAATTACAGGTATAACATGAAATATGAAGGCTGTAAATGGGGTACACGTACATTGTGGTGGTGTTATTCATTCATTGTAACCAACTTATCATAATAATGTTAAAAATGTGCACACACATTTAAACATAAAGATACTTGGTAAGCCGGATACTGGAGTGCTCTTAGTTGTAGTAGTGGTGTTGCTATGGCAGTTTCTTGATACAGAGTAGGTCTATCCTATGTGACCATTATCACAACACACGAGCACCCTTGTTATTGTTGTGTATATGAGGTAGCTCAGTAAGTGACGCTCTCCCTTCCGACGCCCCTGAACTCTTGGTTCCACTTCTACGTTAAATTTACATTAACAAGTATGTCAAGCTATATTATGGTGTTAGTAATTATATTCAGTCTTATTGAACACTTTTTTATTAAATTTAAACATTAAACTGTTGTATAAACAGTGTTTAATAATGTAAATATACGGCGTCGTCGATGACGTCACGGAGTCTCCCATTCTCTAATTTTAAGAGGAAACTCAAGGGAATACCATGTTATATGTGTATGTGTGTGTCGGTTTCCCGACAACAATGCTCGGTACAACACTAAAATGGAATCTTCTCAGTATACATGTGATGAATACATATGGAAACTAAATGTATACACTCCCTAACATGGTCCACATAATGTTACCTACATAGCATTAATGTAGCATTACTTACAATAAACATACAAGAATGTTTTTCAAATTTATGACATTAGGCTACTGCTATAAAGAGACATCTAATATATATATCCACAATTACATGTCATACATCTTTAATACAGATAATATAGACTTGGAAATGCATGTCACACATTGACAATATATAAAATAAGAATAATATACGGTAACATGAGATTACATCATATACACAATATTCGTGATACGAGGCTATCAACCAAGATATCACTGTATAGTTTAAGCAAACTCATACACCAATCTCAGTGCGATCATACTTGTGTATGCCTGGTCATAACATAACCCCCAGCAGCATCTTCACTATACAACCCCCAGCGACATCTTCACCACACAACTTCGAGCAGCATCTTCACCACACATCCCCCAGCAGCATCTTCACCATACAACTCCCAGCAGAATCTTCACCACACAACCATCAGCAGCATCTTCACCACACAACCCCCAGTAGCATCTTCACCATACAACTCCCAGCAGAATCGTCACCACACAACCATCAGCAGCATCTTCACCACACAACCATCAGCAGCATCTACACCACACAACCCCCAGCAGCATCTTCACAACAAAACAATCAGCAGCATCTTCACCACACAACCCCACAGCTGCATCTTCACAACACATCCCCCAGCAGCATCTTCACCACACAACCCCCTGCAGCATCTTCACCACACAACCCCAGCAGCATCTTCACCACACAACCCCCAGCAGCATCTTCACAACACAATCATCAGCAGCATCTTCACCATACAACTACCAGCAGCATCTTCACCACACAACCCCCAGCAGCATCTTCACCATACAACCCCCAGCAGCATCTTCACCATACAACCATCAGCAGCATCTTCACCACACAACCATCAGCAGCATCTTCACCACACAACCATCAGCAGCATCTTCACCACACAACCATCAGCAGCATCTTCACCATACAACCCCAGCAGCATCTTCACCACACAACCCCAGCAGCATCTTCACCACACAACCCCAGCAGCATCTTCACCATACAACCATCAGCAGCATCTTCACCACACAACCCAGCAGCATCTTCACCACACAACCATCAGCAGCATCTTCACCACACAACAATCAGCAGCATCTTCATCACACAACCCCCAGCAGCATCTTCACCACACAACCCCAGCAGCATCTTCACCATACAACCACCCCCAGCAGCATCTTCAACACACAACCCCCAGCAGCATCTTCACCACACAACCCCCAGCAGCATCTTCACCATACAACCCCCAGCAGCATCATCACAACACAATCATCAGCAGCATCTTCACCATACAAATACAAGCAACATCTTCACCACACAACCATCAGCAGCATCTTCACCATACAACCATACAACCCCCAGCAGCATCTTCACCACACAACCCCCAGCAGCATCTTCTCCACACAACCCCAGCAGCATCTTCACCATACAACCCCCAGCAGCATCTTCACCAACACAATCAGCAGCATCTTCACCACACAACCATCAGCAGCATCTTCACCATACAACCATCACAACACACACAGCAGCATCTTCACCACACAACCCACAGCAGCATCTTCACCACACAACCATCAGCAGCATCTTCATCACACAACCATCAGCAGCATCTTCATCACACAACCCCCAGCAGCATCTTCACCATAAAACCATACAACCTCCAGCAGCATCTTCACCATACAAACCCCAGCAACATCTTCACAACACAACCCACAGCAGCATCTTCACCATACAACCCCCAGGAGCATCTTCACCACACAACCCACAGCAGCATCTTCACCACGCAACCCCCTACAGCATCTTCACCATACAACCCCAGGAGCATCTTCACCATACAACCCCCAGGAGCATATTCACCATACAACCCCCAGCAGCGTCTTCACCATACAGCCCCCAGCAACATCTTCACCATACAACCCACAGCAGCATCTTCACCACACAACACTCAGCAGCATCTTCACCAAACAACAAATATATTCACTCAACCTCAAACAGCATTTTCACCACACAACCCCTAGGCAACCTTTTCACCTCACAATCATCAGCAGCATCTTCACCACACAACCATCAGCAGCATCTTCACCACACAACCATCAGCAGCATCTTCACCACACAACCATCAGCAGCATCTTCACCACACAACCATCAGCAGCATCTTCACCACACAACCATCAGCAGCATCTTCACCACACACCCATCAGCAGCATCTTCACCACACAACCATCAGCAGCATCTTCACCACACAACCTTCAGCAGCATCTTCACCACACAACCTTCACCAGCATCTCCACCCAACCACCAGCAGCATTTTTACCAAATCCCAAAACATCTCAACTCGATCACCAGCAGCATCTCTATCATACAAGCCCCAGCATTTTTTTCAAAACAACCCACTACATCTTCAGGCAACCCCAGCAGGATCTTCATCACAACTCATATCATCTTCTTTCAACCACAAGCAACATCTTAACAACATTCCACAACATCCTCACACAACCTCCAGAAGCATCTACATCACTCAACCCCAAGGAACATCTTCACTACAAAACATACAACCACATCTTCACAACACAAACCCAATTATCAATTTCACGACTCAACCCCCAGAATAATTTTTACAAAAAAAAAATAATCTTCACTGAACACCCACCACCATCTACAATTCTTCACTCAACCTCCAGTAACATCCTCACCATACAACCCCGAGCAGCATCTTCAGCACACACACCCGACGATCATCTTCACCAAACAACCCCTAATAGCACCTTCATCACACAACGACCAGCAGCAACTTCACCACACAACCACATGCAGCATTCATCACACAACCCACGTGAAGCTTCACCACCACGCAATCCCATGCATCAACTTCACCACATCATTCCAGCAACATCTTCACCACACAATCCTTAGCATCATCTTCAACACTGTTATGATCTCAGCCTGCAGGAGAAACGTCTCCCCCTTGAGAGTTATTCAGCAAGACTGACCTACCTAGAAGGTCCAGGAATCATAGAGGCGATAATACTTAGGTAAGATAGTTTGGTCGATTTAAATAAAAATTTGAGATTATGGGCAATGAACTAGAAAACAGATAAATGACTGGTTAGAAGATGTGGACAAGTTGCTGGAGGTGTGAGGCTCGCTTGTGGAGGGCGATGACCTCACTTGAGGCCAGACAACGCAGGGGGAAAGCCGCGCTTCGTCGAGCTCCCGCCAGAAGGGAACCCCTAGTGATATATCTCCAAAGAGAAGAGAAGTGTGCAGACGTGCCAGCTGTGGAGTCGAGCTGAAGACGTTGCGGTCTCAAGTCCTGGACGGCGGGGAGAGTATTAAGCCGCCCAGAGACAGTTTTGTGGGCTGTGGGAATCGCCCTGGTCAGACTTTGTCAGAGGGAAGAGCGCCCTCGACCAGATAATCTGTGGTAAGCCCGATTTAAGCCAGTTCATAGTGTTTGCTTGTAGTTGGTCGTGTGCCCAGCGACAGTAGCAATGTTTATTTACAAGTTAGAAATGTTTTGGTAAGGCAGAGAGCCTAAAATAAGGGAGTGAAGTGGGAGGAGCGCGGAGCGACATCCGTCTCCTCTGGGCGCTGGCAGGTGACTGAGGTCCTGTCGGCGGAGGCCCCTCCCAGAGTGAGTGAGGCCCACCAGGCGAGGTGGCGCATGGACCCACCCCGACGGGGGAGTCCACTCTCACTATCTGTAGAAGACAGATAGAGATTGGAGGCAAAGATATTGTGTGATTAATTTTGTTTATGTGTTAAAGGGGAAACAATTTATTGGAGTGCAAATGGGTTGCAGGTTTGTCTTTGGGGAAGAAGTTGCTGAGGACTTCGAAGCCAGCACAGAGGGAGTGGTTGATGAGACTCCAAGACAGGGAAGGAGAGGACCTCGATCTGTGAGGAGAAGCAGTGAGGAGGAGTGTCACATGCTTCTGTAGAGGTGGTGAAGCACCACAATTATTCGAGGAAACTTTATGGTGCAGCAGCCAGGAGAGCTGTGGATGACCCTAGGAGGAGTAGAGAAGCACCATAGTTGTCCAAGGAAACTTCATGGTAGCAGCCTGGAGGAGCTGCAGAGGATCCTGGTGGTTAAGCCCTGAGGAACCTGAAGTTATCAGGGTAGTGAAATAGTTCTAAATGATCACTTGTATGGAGGTGAGAGTGTTTGTCATTAGCGTGAACGACGCAGTGAGAGGTGAGTGATCGTTTGCCATTTATGTGCCACGAAGTGTATATTGGAGTTTAGTCACGGTCGTAGGCAGGATTACCTACAGATATTCTAGGACGGATAGAGAGATCGATTGATTCGTTGTCACTGAACATTTATACTGATATATATATATATATATATATATATATATATATATATATATATATATATATATATATATATATATATATATCTGTGTTATTGCATCTTCCTGCTGACTTTTCTTGTACGTGTTTAGAGATATATTTATATGTATATATTCTCTTGTTGAAAGTCTACCATTATACTGTAAGACTTAATCTACGTGAGGAGGTTGGTAATATTAGGTGGTAATACCAAGAGATAGAATACCACTTAGCAAGCTGAGGATAGAGTTCTGATGGTGTTGGAGTGCAACCTGATTATAATAGTATAGAGTATAGGATTCATTATTATTATATGTATGCGTGTATTGTATATGTACTTCGTCCAGTAAATGTATTCAAATTTGCTGGTGTTTGCACTTGTCCTAGTGAGGCTTTCCAGGAAATAGTAAAGAAGGAGAGAGAGAGAGCAAGAAACAGGAACCACTGCTGTGGACAGGGTAAGACGGATGTCTAGTAAGACAAAGGGGATTGAGGAGGTCATATCCCATAAGGAGAGAGTGGAGAGTCACAACGGCTCGAGTGGGTGTGTGCACGTGACAACAAGGCTGAGTGCTGGAGCTGCATCCCCTAAACGTGTGACGTTGAGCCCCTCTCCTAGAGCCTGAAGTGCCTGGTGTGATCTAGTGGAATATAAGCACTCTATCGAGTTGTGGGTTGGGTGGTCCGTCAGCAGTAACACCACCCAATCCACCACCGCAACAGTTAAGGTGTGGGATTTTACATCAAACTTAGGGGAAGAGGTAGTAACAGGAGGTACAACTTCCTTACTTGGCACAACTCCCTCAACTGTACTAACTTCATTCAACCTAGATATAAAAGTGTCAACCAAGTTAATTTCCGGTTCTAACGTTGAAGGTTTTCCAGCCATCCCTCCGGTTGTAGGATTGGAAACATCACTCTGGGACTTGGCGACATGAGATCTGGTGACTGCGCAGGCCGGATACACTTCAGGAGCAATCTCATTCGTTTCTTAGAGAACTCTACCTGGGTCGTTGAACATGATGGGAAGATGACTGTTTATCATAGTGCCGGCAATGTCATTTTCAAGAATTATATCGACACCAGGAATAGGTAAGGTATCACACACACCTACAGTACATAGTCCAGGAGTATAGAAGGATTTAATGTAAACTTGCATGCGGGGAACACGTTGCACTACCCCAACTCTACCCTGTATAAGAATTACTTCGTCCAGGTCAATCTTCTTGAACTTAGACAACATACTGGAAGTAACCAAGGTTAACGATGCACCAGTGTCTCTAAACATAACTACAGGAATCCACTTGTCTACAACTCCAACAATTTTTGTATGAATCATGTAAGGGTCAAAATCAGCAAGCCACTGTGGCTTACCCTTACAAAATGTCTCAGAATTATGACCTTGCCTAATTTTACTGACCACCAACCCAGCAAACACACAGCGAAACTACGACGTTGGTACAACGTTCGAGCAAGTTTTAACACCTCCTAACCAGTTATAACAACCAATATAGCAAGTTGTAACAACGTTCTAATACGTCATAAACACGTTAAGCCAAGATGTAACAACTTTATTACAAGTTGTAACAAGCGCAAAATAGAGACAGTTACGGTTTGTGTTTCCAGGGAAGGCATTTGGTCGTAAATCTGGATGTAACCTGAAACAATGACGAACAACATGACCTTTCTTGTGACAATAATTACATTGTTTCTGTGGGAGTATGTCTCCCAAGATCCTCCCACAGTTGACTTGAATGGCTCATTGCAGTGCACAGTGCACTGATCTTTCGTGCACAAAGCCTATTTCCCTTAATCCTGGATAGTTTTCTGGCATGTTGGGTACCTCCAGAATGCCCATTTAACCAGGAATACTTTCGTAATACGTAGGCCGCCGTATGTCTAGGCAGGAAGTAGATACAGGGAGCTAAGTATACTTGCTACCAAAGGGTCAGTGAGTACATGGCTGGTGCCCGCTGAGACAGAGGGGAAGGCGCCAGCAGCGTCTGACCTCTGGGGTCAACCGGCGCGATGTTGAATAACAGCTATGACGTGTTCATGACGTCACTCCTGCTACTGCTCATCGAACGAGCTAATATGATTGGTTCCCGCTCATTTGCTGCAATGCTATTGGTCAAATTGTAACTCCTTTTGTGTTGTGTGCCACGAGATGCCCGGCACCCTTGCAAACTCATTCACGTGAGAGCGACCATACCCAGAGGACGTGTTCTGTTCTACCGGCCAATAGACTGATCACCGTCTATCCCTCACCGTCAAGTTAACTCAGCGTCTTTGCGATATACCACACACTCGCCAGAATCACGAGTGGGAATATATTGTTTAGAAGCCTAAAGTGACAAATCTCCAGAGCGAAACAGACTGGTATCAGGTAACCCCTGGTGACAAAGATCGTCGTGAGTGACCTAGAGTGAACTAAGGCAGTGCCGCCGCCTAAGTAATCTGTGTGTGACATTACCACAGTGTACAGTGTAGTGCATGGTACCGCCACTCATCCTGAGCGTGTACCTCAGTACCTCGAGCGCCCGCCGCCTCCCTAGCTTCTACGTGACGTCACCACCTCACGCACCGTCAGTGCCAGTGTGTGCGCGTGTGTCTGTCTGTTAAGCATACAGCACGCCCTACTCACGAAATCATCTCAAGATACTGCAAGTACCCTCCGTGTCTACGAGCGAAACCAGCTGTCAGGCCACCTACGAGTGCTTGTATAAACGAGTCTGAGTGAGTGCGTAAGGAAAGGTACCTTATCTGTAAGTACAAGATCTAGTCATTGTTTATTGTGTCTGTGTTGATCTGAGGGATCAACCACAGTTCTCACCTTCTTATACCTGTCGCAGGTTATAGGTGAATCGACGGTGAATGCGTGTTTATCTGTGTGGTATCACTGCATTTCATTCGTCTGTGAATGTGAGCTTCACATACACCACACATTTAGTATTGTGTGATTATTATTGTGCATGTTATTGCCTGTCCCATTGACAGTGTCTTTGTGTTTATTGCATATCATCATTACCGAGTATCCGGTTGGAACTCTTGTGATCCCTTTGCATACCGGCAGTTAGGTTGCTGTGTTAGTGATTGGCTGTCAACTGTGTTAAGTTAGGTGTTTCTCCATGAGTGGATACGAGTCGATTAGCCAGACGTCAAGAGTCTCGCTAATGCAACCATAGCTTTGCTGACGCCAATCGAAAGTAAATCAAGCACCCTGTGTATTAGTGGTTAAGTTAGTAAATAAACTACTGTTAAGCTTTATGCGGTGTTTCCGTTGAACCACTTCTGAATACTGCCAATATTACTCAAGCCTTCAGCTCTAAGTGTCTTCAACACCGAGTTGCCTGTAAGTCACTAAACTATAAATTTGATGAGGACCCTAGGAGTCCCTTAAAGTGTTACATCATTGAGGAGATTCCAACGACCAACGTGGAGCAGGACCAGGTGAGGCTAGTCTGAGAAGAGACCCACAAGGACTCTAACTCGACCTTGCTCCCAGGCCCTGTACGGTTGCTCTCGTATTTTCTATTTTGCTAATTCCGACAGCTTCGTGAAGCGTCTGCTACATGTACATTGGCGACGTACGCAGTGCAGTCGTGACAGTAAAAAAAAGAAAACCCCCACAGTTTCAAATCAGTCGAACTTGTCGAAACTGATGTAGCTTTTTTAAGGTTAACAGTACCCTTAGATCTAACAGATGCTTGGTCTGCCCTGGCTGTAAGAACAGACTTAGCATGATAATGACTATTCTTTGACCTCTCAGGATTTGCCTGCCTAGAAGTGAATGTTTTAGGTGCCATGTTAACATTGTTATCCGGTATTCTAAAAATCGTCTCATGTTCATCTGTCAACATAGCTAACTCATGAACATCCTTGTAAGAACGTTTACCTGTGGCTAGTGCCATGGTGAACTTTACAGGCAAACAAGACAAAAGTTCTTCAACTAGGATGAGCTGCTTAAGTGACAAAAAAAAATCATGAGTATTATTTCGGTTTAGCCACCTGTCAAAAATTGACTCTTTTACTCGAGCAAAATCTGTAACAGTCTGATCAGGTGCACGCTTGAGACCTCTAAACTTTTGTCTTAATACTTCTGCATTGAGTTCATACGCTTGCAAGATCCTCTTTTTTACTGTGGGGTAATAAAAGCTGTCTTCGAAAGAGAGCAAAGCGAAAATCTCTTGTGCCTTCCCGCACAACTGACCTTACATAATGGTCACCCAAGAATCTTCTGGCCATTTTAAATTAGTAGCTAGCTTTGAAAAGTGTAAGAAAAACAATTCAGGATCCCTCTCATCAAATTTGGGAAATTCAAACCCTTTAGGGTATTAAAGTCCACTACTGTGACTACTTCTACTAAAACTTCCCTTAGAACCCTTACTACTGGCAGCGGCTGCAGCTTCTAACTTTTTCTCCTTATGCCTAATCTGTGCCTCAGCCATCTGTTGTTTAATTCTAAATGTCTCTAACTCTGCTTCTCTCTGCTTAGTTTTCTCTTCTCTATGTTTAGTTTTTTCTTCACACTTAAACCTTTCAAGCTCAACTTGCTTTAGCTGAAGTTCTAACTCCTACCTTCTTAGTCTGGCAGTACTCTCAAACTCATCAGGGTTTCAAATAATAATAAGTTTCATCAAACTTCAAATACCTCATCACCTAACAAACCATCTTCTACTAGATGCAGAAAAATAATTCTCAGTAACTTAGCTTTAATCATTCTGGGTGCCACTTTTAACTTTAGGGCTTTTACCATACAAATCAACACTGATTTTGTTAAGATCTTAATCCTACCTACTGATGGATTTTGCAAAATTTCTTTTACTAATTGCTCCATAATAATTAATTATTAAGAAACTTTCCCAAAAAATTATTATACCACAATAGGAATATACTAGATTAGCATATGACCCTGCAACAAAAATGTAACGCTTACCTCTGTCGTGCAGCGTTTTAAGTGCAGTAATAACTAGAATCCCATAGGACTGCAAGCTGAATCATATGCAGAAACACAAGTCATCAAAGCGTCTTCAAGGAAATGATACCGCAACATTCACTTCAAATAGGTACAACAAGCTAGAAAATAATCATGGATTAGTTCTAATGTGTCATATATAATTATTAATCCTGAACACTAGGATTACAACAATAATTGTCCTGGAAACACAGGAGTTATCTCATAAAGATCCTGAAACAACAGGAGTTACCTAATTGATGCTCACGGACTAGGCCCCCATATTACTTGTTATGGTCAGGGAGATAGGACCTCCATATACATATCTTAAGGGAGTAACTTACAGCATCACTGGAACACATAGCCTGGCCACATATCAATCAGGGTTCTAGGGGAGTAAAAAGCTAGCATCAAATATTCCAGTTTACTGACATTAAGAACGTTCCACAACAGTAATAAATAAAACACTATACTAATATCACACACACTAACACTATATATCCAGCTTCTCAAATATTGGGCATGATCAATCAAATACAGGTCTGTAAACTGCATCAATCAACACTAGCTAACACCAGGAGCTTTGCCAAGCGCAGTGGAACACTAGAGCCTATATGCGGCAAATACCAACAAGGGTGGTGGTGTGTCAACCAATGACACATGAGGTAAGAGGAATAATATCACATACAGCTCCTTGGCATTTCACAAGTTCCTCAAAATATATCACCTCACTAAGACACATAAAAATCACCCACCACCTGGTATACATAATGGACAACAGCAGAAAATAATCCATATAAATACATATAGTTACATGGGTATAACTCTAGCAGGCAACACCACCCAAATAAGGTCACAAATCACGGACTAAACCCTAACACGTCCGCTCGCCTGAGGAGATCAGAGAACAGTGACGTCTTGAGGCAAGCTTGCCGAGAGGCGATACTGTAACCAACTCCAATAAGTCAACTGACCTTCAACTTTCAAATCTCGCTACCTCATGTACAATATAAACTCACTCAGGCACTTCTAATTCACTATACAACAACTTAAAGAGTATGAGGCACAAACTTACATAATGATATGTAGTAATAATTCAATACATTAAAGAAATTATCATGAAATACAAAATAGGTACACAAAGAATTCGCATTGATAAGAGATGGCAACACTGGCAAGTCCATCACAGGAGGGGAGGGGAGGGGGGGGAGGCTTCAACGACATTCGCCAACGGTTATACATATGCATACAAAGATAATAAATATATTAAATATATACAATATGTGTATCATAAGATTGTCTAAGTGGAAAACGTTTTACAGTGCCATAATTAAATATAATGTACTGACAATGCTCGGTACAACACTAAAATGGAATCTTCTCAGTATACATGTGATGAATACATATGGAAACTAAATGTATACACTCTCTAACATGGCCCACATAATGTTACCTATACAGCATTAATGTACCATTACTTACAATAAACATACAAGGATGTTTTTCAAATTTATGACACTAGGCTACTGCTATAACTAGACATCTAATATATATATCCAAAATTACATGTCATACATCTTTGATACAGAATTAATATAGACTTGGAAACGCATGTCACACATTGACAATATATAAAATAACAATAATATAAGGTAACATGAGATTAAGTCATATACAGAATATTCGTGATACGAGGCTATCAACCAAGATATCACTGTATAGTTTGAACACACTCATACACCAATCTCAATATGATCATACTGGTGTATGCGTGGTCATAGCACAACCCCACACAGCACAACATTTTCACACAACCCTAAAGCATCTTCACTATACAACCCCCAGCGGCATCTTCACCATACAACCCCCAGCAGCATCTTCACCACACATCGCCCAGCGGCATCTACACCATACAACCCCCAGCAGCATCTTCACCATACAACTCCCAGCAGCATCTTCACCATACACCTCCCAACAGCATCTTCACCATACAACTCCCAGCAGCGTCTTCACCACACAGCCCCCAGCAGCATCTTCACCATACAACTCCCAGCAGCATCTTCACCACAAAACCCCCAGCAGCATCTTCACCATACAACACCAGCAACATCTTTACCATGCAATCCCAGCAGCATCTTCACCACACAATCATCAGCAACATCTTCACTACACAACCATCAGCAGCATCTTCACCACACAACCCCCAGCAGAATCTTCACCACACAACCCCCAGCAGCATCTTCACCACACAACCATCAGCAGCATCTTCACTACACAACCCCCAGCAGCATCTTCACCACACAACCCCCAGCAGCATCTTCACCACACAACCATCAGCAGCATCTTCACTACACAACCCCCAGCAGCATCTTCACCACACAACCCCCAGCAGCATCTTCACCACACAACCCCCAGCAGCATCTTCACCACACAACCCCCAGCAGCATCTTCACTACACAACCATCAGCAGCATCTTCACCACACAACCCCCAGCAGCATCTTCACCACACAACCCCAGCAGCATCTTCACCACACAACCCCCAGCAGCATCTTCACCACACAACCATCGGCAGCATCTTCACCACACAACCCCCTGCAGCATCTTCATACAACCCCCAGCAGCATCTTCACCATACAACACCCAGCAGCATCTTCACCACACAACCACCAGCAGCATCGTCACCACACAACCCCCTGCAGCATCGTCACCATACAACCCCCTGCAGCATCTTCACTATACAACCCCCAGCAGCATCTTCACCATACAACCCCCAGGAGCATCTTCACCATACAACCCCCAGCAGCATCTTCACCATACAACCCCCAGCAGCATCTTCACCATACAACCCCCAGCAGCATCGTCACCACACAACCCCCAGCAGCATCTTCACCATACAACACCCAACAGCATCTTCACCACACAACCCCCAGCAGCATCGTCACCACACAACCCCCTGCAGCATCTTCACCATACAACCCCTAGGAGCATCTTCACCACACAACCATCAGCAGCATCTTCACCACACAACCATCAGCAGCATGGTCACCACACAACCCCCTGTAGCATCTTCACCATACAACCCCTAGGAGCATCTTCACAACAAAACTCCCAGCAGCATCTTCACAACACAACCATTAGCAGCATCTTCACAACACAACCCCCAGCAGCATCTTCACCACACAACCCCCAGCAGCATCTTCACAACATGTGGGGAAAACCTGACTCCAATAACTAATAACTTGTTTTGGGCTCTGAGACCCAGTAACTAATAATTAAAAAAATATATATATATACTTCGATAGCTATGAAGGACCACCACTTTTTGAGAAAAAGTGGAAAACAAAGAGACAATGGAAAAACTGATCCTAGGAACTAGTGTCCTATGGATCTTGGTAAAACTGGAATGCTTATATGAATGGAGTCAAATTAACTACACAAAATTGGGGGGTTACATGCTAAAAGATTAATACATCCCTAGCATTATTCTGGTGCTGGTTCTTCACCAGAGTAAATCAAATGTGAAAATCAATAAATGTAGAATATAATATTGATGGAAGTAAATGCACCTCAATATACTTCTGAAATGTTGAACAGCATCAGTAAATCAAAGGGTTAGTATAATTGTTCTCTTTAGGAGATCACTACTGTAACTATGGAGTTATTGCTACTGATGGAAAAATGGACAGCTTAGCTGTGGAGCTAGTGAGGTGTAATCGATTGCTACACTCCACCGACGACGTGTGGCATAGGGCAAATTGTTGCACAGAACGGTGGGGAAGCCTAGCACCTCGGTTGGCGTCGCCTTGGTACTGAAAGGCAATTACATTGTAGATATCTTCTACACAATAGGTAATTACATTTACATCTTAAATCATGAAGATGATGGTAGTAAATTATCAGCTACTGTCTGAACAATTTGTATCCAAGCATCGTAAATTCTTTCCATAGATATAAACTGATAATCATCTAATTAGATGGTAAATTTAATTAACACACGTACTATATTTTGTTGGTTTGCATTCGGCCTAACGACTGCTAGCCTAAATGTTAATAGTGGCCACATAATAACAAAAAGGGTAAACTTAGCGGCCGAGCCTCGTGTCGTTGATGTGAAGACTTGAGCAACTCTTCGTCCTCCAGCTGCTACTTGAAAGACGTTGACTCTGGAGATGCTCGTATAATAGTCTATGACACGGCTATGTTGTGCCAGATAACGTGGCACCGCTCAACTGATCGTGGGAGCGAAATAAATAGGTCAAGCACAGTTCTGCTACACGCTGTCAATGGCGTCCGTGCTCTCGTGTCGAGTCAAGAGTCGCTCTCCCGTCTTCTTCCTGCTCCTTATTGCGCATGCGCGGCTTTCGAGCGTAAATGAATATGTGTTTATCGCAATTGACTAAGGAAGGAAGAGGTAATAACAAGTATTAATATCACATTAAATTCTTCTGTGATAAAATAGAATTTCTGGTAGCATAAATTGGCTTACTAAAAGTTGTGCAGCCAATCGAGGAAATTAAAGTAAAATCATTTGCATCAAAGTAATTTCCTCTAGAATACTTAAATGTTAGTTAAATAAGAGAGCTCAGTAAGTAATAGTATACTACGAATCAAACTTAACTATTTTTAGTAAATTAAATGATAAACTGGACTCTTGTTATAAATTCAACTAAATGTGGAGAAAATTCAGGTTACTGCCTGTCCTTACTCGGACTAGGAAGAATTTGGCAATGAATAAATCATGATAATGATTAAATCTATAAGTTAGTAATTTTAGTAACTACTTTGGTTAATTCAAAGGTTGTATAAATACAATGATGTATAAAACTGTTGGTTATTTACAACACAACACAACCATCAGCAGCATTTTCACAACACAAACATTAGCACCATCTTCACAACACAAACATTAGCACCATCTTCACCACACAACCATCAGCAGCATCTTCACCACACAACCATCAGCAGCATCATCAACGGCAGGGAGCCGGTCGGCCGAGCGGACACCACACTGGACCTGTGATCCTGTGGTCCCGGGTTCGATCCCGGGCGCCAGTGAGAAACAATGGGCAGAGTTTCTTTCACCCTATGCCCCTGTTACCTAGCAGTAAAATAGGTACCTGGGTGTTAGTCAGCTGTCACGGACTGCTTCCTGGGGTTGGAGGCCTGGTCGAGGACCGGGCCGCGGGGACACTAAAGCCCCGAAATCATCTGAAGATAACTCAAGATAACTCAAGATAAGACACATCCCCCTGCAGCATCTTCATCACAGAACTCCCAGCAGCATCTTCATCATACAACTCCCTACAGCATCTTCATTACACAAACCCCAGCACTATCTTCACCATACAACTCCCTACAGCATCTTCATTACACAAACCCCAGCACTATCTTCACCATACAACTCCCTACAGCATCTTCATTACACAAACCCCAGCACTATCTTCACCATACAACTCCCTACAGCATCTTCATTACACAAACCCCAGCACTATCTTCACCATACAACTCCCTACAGCATCTTCATTACACAAACCCCAGCACTATCTTCACCATACAACTCCCTACAGCATCTTCATTACACAAACCCCAGCACTATCTTCACCATACAACACCCTACAGCATCTTCATTACACAAACCCCAGCACTATCTTCACCATACAACTCCCTACAGCATCTTCATTACACAAACCCCAGCACTATCTTCACCATACAACCCCCAGCAGCATCTTCACCACATAACCTATCCCTTGAGTTATCTTGAGATGATTTCTGGGCTTTGCATCCCCGCGGCCCGGTCCTCGACCAGACTTCCTTTTTGTTAAACACCACTAGGAAGCAGCACGTAGCAGCTGTCTGACTCCCAGGTACCTATTTATTGCTAGGTAACAGAAGCATCAGGGTGAAAGAAACTGCCGATTTGTTTCCACCTCTACCGGGGATCAAACCCGGATCCTCCTGATTACGAATTCGAAGCGCTGTCCACTCAGCTGTCAGGCCCCTAACATCTTAGCAGCGTCTTCCCACACCAACATAGCAGCGTCTTCCCAACACCAACATAGCAGAATCTTTGCAACAGCACCATCTTCACATCACAACCCAAAACAACATATGCACAACAACCCGCAAACATCTTCACATCACAACCCAGAAGCATCTTCACCATACAACCCCCAGCAGCATCTTCACCATACAACCCCCAGCAGCATCTTCACCATACAACCCCCAGCAGCATCTTCACCATACAACCCCCAGCAGCATCTTCACCATACAACCCCCAGCAGCATCTTCACCATACAACCCCAGCAGCATCTTCACCATACAACCCCCAGCAGCATCTTCACCATACAACCCCAGCAGCATCTTCACCATACAACCCACACCGGCATCTTCACCATACAACCTCCAGCAGTATCTTCACAACTTGTCATATAATCTTCACTCTACACCAACAACATCTTCACCACACAATCCCCAGCATCATCTACACAAATCAACAGCATCTTCACAACAACCCACAAGATCTTCACATAACACCTTGCAGAATCTTCATCCGAACCATTACATCTAAACTCTACCCCAGCAGTATCTTCAGAAAACAACCTCCAGCAGCATCTTTACAACAGTAACAGCAGCATCTTTACTACAATAACAGCAGCATCTTTGCAACACATCCCCGCAGCAGAATCTTTACAACAATAACAGCAGCATCTTCAACTCAATCCCGAAAAATCTTCACCACACAACCCCAGCAGCATCTTCACCACACAACCATCAGCAGCATCTTCACCACACAACCATCAGCAGCATCTTCACGACACAACCATCAGCAGCATCTTCACAAAACAACCCCAGCTGCATCTTCACCACACAACCATCAGCAGCATCTTCACCACACAACCATCAGCAGCTTCTTGACCACAAAACCATCAGCAGCATCTTCAACACACAGCCATCAGCAGTATCTTCACCACACAACCATCAGCAGCATCTCCTCCCAACCACGAGAAACCCAAAACATCAAAACTCGACCCCCAGCAGCATCTCTATCACACAAGCCCCAGCATTTTCTTCACAACATCCCACTACATCTTCAGGCAACCCAAGCAGCATCTTCATCACAACTCATATCATCTTCTTTCAACCCCAAGCAGCATCTTAACAACATTCCACAACGTCCTCACACAACCTCCAGAAGCATCTACAACACTCAACCCCAAGGATCATCTTCAGCACATAACCACCACAGCATCTTCAACACATAACCCCAGCAGCATCTTCACGTCAAAACACTAATATCATCGTCACCACAAAACCCTAGCAGCATCTTCATCACATCCCCCAGGAGCATATTCATCATAACTCCCAACAGCATCTACACAACATAACCCCTGCAGCATGTTCGCTATATAGACTAAACAGCATCTCAACCACACAACCACCAGCATCATCTTCATAACCCCTGCAACATTTACTCCTCAGAACAACAGCAGCATCTTAACTACTTAGCCTAAATAGGATCTTCATAACTACGTGCAGCATCTTAACCACATAATCCCAGCAGCATCTTCAGAACATACCTCCACCAGCATCTTCAGCACATACCTCCTGCAGCATCTTCAGCACATTCCTCCAGCAGCATTTTCCGCACATACTTCCAGCAGCATGTTCACTACTTTTGCGCAAGAAGCTTCTTTTCCTCACAACCACCAGCACCATCCTTACCACAACCCATATTATCTTCACCACACAATACCAAGCAGCATCTTCACAACAAACAATATCATCTTCACTCAACACCCAGCAACATCTTCACAACAACCTACAACTTCTTCACACAACTCTAAAGCATCTTCATCACCAACCATATCATCTTCTCTCAACGAAAAGCATCATCTTCACCACCCAAAACATCATCACACAACCTCACCCAACAGCATCTTCACCACAATCCAGAACATCTTCACCAACACCCACAACATTTTCACAACAACCCATTAAATTTTCACCATACAACAACTAGCTTCGCCAACCTAATCACATTATTATAACTGCTCTATGAAAACTATGAGGAGCCCAGCAGCGACCGAGGGAGAGGATCTGCAGCCCAGCAGCGACCGGGGAAGAGGATCTGCAGCCCAGCAGCGACCGGGGAGAGGATCTGCCGCCCAGCAGCGACCGGGGAGAGGATCTGCAGCCCAGCAGCGACCGGGGAGAGGATCTGCAGCCCAGCAGCGACCGGGGGAGAGGATCTGCAGCCCAGCAGCGACCGGGGAGAGGATCTGCAGCCCAGCAGCGACCGGGGGAGAGGATCTGCAGCCCAGCAGCGACCAGGAGAGGATCTGCAGCCCAGCAGCGACCGGGGGAGAGGATCTGCAGCCCAGCAGCGACCGGGGAGAGGATCTGCAGCCCAGCAGCGACGGGGGAGAGGATCTGCAGCCCAGCAGCGACCGGGGGAGAGGATCTGCAGCCCAGCAGCGACCGGGGAGAGGATCTGCAGCCCAGCAGCGACCGGGGAGAGGATCTGCAGCCCAGCAGCGACCGGGGAGAGGATCTGCAGCCCAGCAGCGACCGGGGAGAGGATCTGCAGCCCACCAGCGACCGGGGAGAGGATCTGCAGCCCAGCAGCGACCAGGGGAGAGGATCTGCAGCCCAGCAGCGACCGGGGAGAGGATCTGCAGTCCAGCAGCGACAACGGGAGAGGATCTGCAGCCCAGCAGCGACCGGGGGAGATGATCTGCAGCCCAGCAGCGACCGCGGGAGAGGATCTGCAGCCTAGTAGCGACCGAGGGAGAGGATCTGCAGCGCAGCAGCGACCAGGGAGAGGATCTGCAGCCCACCAGCGACCGGGGGAGGATCTGCAGCCCAGCAGCGACAACGGGAGAGGATCTGCAGCCCAGCAGCGAATGCGAGAGAGGATCTGCAGCCCAGCAGCGACCGCGGGAGAGGATCTGCAGCCCATCAGCGACCGAGGGAGATGATCTGCAGCCCAGCAGCGACCGGGGGAGAGGATCTGCAACCCAGCAGCGACCGGGGAGAGGATCTGCAGCCCAGCAGCGACCGGGGAGAGGATCTGCAGCCCAGCAGCGACCGAGGGAGAGGATCTGCAGACCAGCAGCGACCGGGGAGAGGATCTGCAGCCCAGCAGCGACCGAGGGAGAGGATCTGCAGCCCCGCAGCGACCGTGGGAGAGGATCTGCAGCCCAGCAGCGACCGTGGGAGAGGATCTGCAGACCAGCAGCGACCGGGGAGAGGATCTGCAGCCTACCAGGAACCGAGGGAGAGGATCTGCAGCCCACCAGCGACCTAGGGAGAGGATCTGCAGTCTTGCAGCGACCGAGGGAGAGGAACTGCATCCCATCATCGACCGAGGGAGAGGATCTGCAGCGCAGCAGCGACCAGGGGAGAGGATCTGCAGCCCCCAGCGACCGGGGGAGAGGATCTGCAGCCCAGCAGCGACAACGGGAGAGGATCTGCAGCCCAGCAGCGACTGCGGGAGAGGATCTGCAGCCCAGCAGCGACCGCGGGAGAGGATCTGCAGCCCATCAGCGACCGAGGGAGATGATCTGCAGCCCAGCAGTGACTGGGGGAGAGGATCTGCAACCCAGCAGCGACCAGGGGAGAGGATCTGCAGCTCAGCAGCGACCGGGGAGAGGATCTGCAACCCAGCAGCGACCGAGGGAGAGGATGTGCAGCCCCGCAGCGACCGAGGGAGAGGTTCTGCAGCCCACCAGCGACCGAGGGAGAGGATCTGCAGCCCAGCAGCGACCGAGGGAGAGGATCTGCAGCCCACCAACGACCGGGGAGAGGACCTGCAGCCCAGCAGCGACCGAGGGAGAGAATCTGCAGCCCAGCAGTGACCGTGGGAGAGGTTCTGCAGCCCAGCAGCGACCGGGGAGAGGATCTGCAGCCCACCAGCGACCGAGGGAGAGGATCTGCAGCCCACCAGCGACCGAGGGAGAGGATCTGCAGCCCACCAGCGACCGAGGGAGAGGATCTGCAGCCCACCAGCGACCGAGGGAGAGGATCTGCAGCCCACCAGCGACCTGAGGAGAGGATCTGCAGTCCTGCAGCGACCGAGGGAGAGGAACTGCATCCCATCATCAACCGAGGGAGAGGATCTGCAGCCCAGCAGCGACTGGGGGAGAGGATCTGCAGTCCACCAGCAACTGCGGGAGATGATCCGCAGCCCACCAGCGAACGCGGGAGAGGATATGTCGCCCAGCGACCGAGGGAGATGTATTTGTCCAACCTGTCAATTCCCGCCTTGTTAGTGTGTGCGTGTGTGTGTGCGTGCGTGTACTCTCCTATTTGTGCTTGCAGAGTTTCACCACCCTGGGTTCCCTAGTTGGAAACCAGAGGTCAAATTTATTTATTTTTTATTTTATTTATTTATTTATACATATACAAGAAGGTACATTGTGAATGTGGGATACATAACTTGGTAATTACAATCTTGTAAAGCCACTAGCACGCGCAGCGTTTCGGGCAGGTCCTTA
This sequence comes from Procambarus virginalis, assembly GCA_020271785.1. Taxonomy (NCBI): domain Eukaryota; kingdom Metazoa; phylum Arthropoda; class Malacostraca; order Decapoda; family Cambaridae; genus Procambarus; species Procambarus virginalis. Next base: position 24,446 of record WNGS01121436.1, read on the forward strand.
ATATAATTTTTTTTAAGTAGGTAAATACCTGCAAAATTTATAAAAAAATGAAAAGAGTTACATGGCCAAAAAAAAAGATGAGAGAAAAGATTGATTGCAGTGACAGCTTGAATGGTAGTTGACAAAAATTGGTTGGCACAATACAGCTTATAGCTAGCACATAAAAGAAGACAGTAATGAACACAATGATAAGGTTGTTTGGGTTAAATACATAAAATACGACCCCAGCCTCCTGAAGCAGA
>WNGS01121442.1:0-10471 GCA_020271785.1 Procambarus virginalis
AAAAATTTCTTTCGTGCTGCCGCAGATAACAAAACATACAACAATGACAATTAATTCCTCAACTCACTGTGGAGCTGCAGCCAACTGGCAACAATGTTTAATGATCACTGGTATAGGAACAACTCCTTAGGCTTGGCACACGCCTGAGACTTAAATATATTCAAATAATATTAAGGTAGACCAAACAAGTGTCCAGGCCGCCAGATTGATTGATTGATGAAGATTAAGCCACCCATAAGGTGGCACGGGCATGAATAGCCCGTCCGTAAGTGGTGGCCCTTTTAGGTATTACAGTATCGAGAGCTGATACTGGAGATCTGTGGAGGTGCGAATGCACCCTGCGTAACGGGAGATGTCTCCCGTCAGGCCGCCAGAGTCTGAGGGAGCTGGTGGCGTGTACATGAGGCTCTCACGGCTCCCAACACAAATGAATCATGAGAAAACCAATAGGAGACATGAGGAGGAATCACTGCACACTGGGTACTCCCAAGAGTGCAGGTTCGAGTCCTCATGTCTCTCACTGATTTTCTTATCGATATGACACGTTAATGTTATTTCTTTGCGCAAATGATTGATCTACACTATCTTTAGAACAAAATTGCCTAATACTGCCATAAATAATAGACAGTCAATCCAGGCATCTAGTAACAATACTTGTAACTAAACAATTAAAGCTGCTCACGAGGTACCAAGACGAGACTATACATAATACTCTTGCGCGACAACATTTAAGGGCAGCAGTACAGACCGCATGGAAGAAACCCCTGAGTATCCAACCCGTCCTCGCAAATTCGTATAGTCAATATTGACTTATTAAATAAGTGCATAGGTGACATACTTAACATAATAGTTTCCCTTGAAAAGCTTCAAAGAAAACACCGACCTTACCTAACCTACTTAGTATGTTAAGATAAGCATCTTATTGCTTCGTAATTACAATTATTACCTAACCTATACCTATAACAGGTTAAGTAACAATTGTAATTACGAAGCTATAAGATGTTTATTTTAACATACTAAGTAGGTTAGGTAAGGTCGGTGTTTTCTATGAAGCTTTTCAAGGGAAACTATTATGTTTAGTATGTCACCTATGCACGTAACTAATAAGTCAATATTGACTATACGAATTTGCGAGGACGGGTTGGAGTATCTGAGGCGCGTAGTTCTCTAACGCTCCGTATATACTAACATTCGCAACACATCTCTCAACCACTTTATTCTTATAAGTCCGCTACATCAGAGATACCAGAGTATGTCATTACAAAGAAAGTAGTCATGTCCCACGGAAACTTGTACATCACTCTCATCCTAAAACCAAAAATTAATGTACTGACTAAACTTCTATTTCATCATTTCAGTACATTAGAAATAAACATATAAGACTGAAAACATAACCTATGCATCCATCTATCTGGTTTTGGATCGATCCATCTAGTCATAAACTTACTGATCTATTTTTGTTAACCTGCCCCTTTCTCCCTTGGCCTCTCCCCTACTTCCCCATCACTCCCCTACCCCTATGGTCCCCCCCCCCTTACCCCCCCCCCTTGTTGTCTCGGGGAAATGTGTGGGTCTTTCACCCCCCCCCCATCTCCCCCATCTACTTAACTACCCCCTTCACACAGCTTTATTTCTGTCTCTATCCTACAATATTTGTAATAGCTTAATAAGAGCAAGCATCATTGTCTTTATAATATTAAATGACATTCACACAGTATAATTGTTCCTTATTGGAATGTGCGAGTTGCTTGGTCTTCTATGGTACGGGAGGTTCACAATATAATTTTACCTGTTTTTTTGTGATTATGGTGTTAATTTAAATAGTAGGAAATTTATTCATTTTTCTGAGATGAATGAATCATGGTATATATTTCTATAACAAAATCTGTTTTAAAATAATCCAGATACTTTCATAGGTATTCTGGCGGGCAGAGGCAAATATCGCCGTGGGGGACAGAATGTAACCCCGGCACACGGCTCAATTTAATACTGTGGCCACCCCGACCATCCTATGTTTATCCCATACCCCAATTCAATTTCTTCAATTTCTTTATTATGCACCCCATACCCACCCCTTGGGCGGTTGTGTTGAGGATTACAGAGGCACAGAATCGGTTCTGGAACTGAACCCTCTAGTTCGTTTAGCTAAGCAAATAACAATCGTTTGAAGCTAGTTACAAAATTATTAATGTTATATATACAGGTACACATACTCATACATATATGTACATATATATACGTATACATATATACACATACATACGTATTTAATCACCCACACATCAATAATCTTTTGTGTCACAAGTGATTCAACAAGAGGCTCACAACTGTCACTATACAAGGTACTTTACATCTATGGTGAGTCACACAGTTACTAGTCTTGCTCCACACCCACCCAACTGGGCGGCAGCTTTACAGTCATGTGCTCCACACCCACCCAACTGGGCGGCAGCTTTACAGTCATGTGTTCCACACCCACCCAACTGGGCGGCAGCTTTACAGTCATGTGCTCCACACCCACCCAACTGGGCGGCAGCTTTACAGTCATGTGCTCCACACCCACCCAACTGGGCGGCAGCTTTATAGTCATGTGCTCCACACCCACCCAACTGGGCGGCAGCTTTACAGTCATGTGCTCCACACCCACCCAACTGGGCGGCAGCTTTACAGTCATGTATTCCACACCCACCCAACTGGGCGGCAGCTTTACAGTCATGTGCTCCACACCCACCCAACTGGGCGGCAGCAGTACAGTCATGTGCTCCACACCCACCCAACTGGGCGGCAGCTTTACAGTCATGTGCTCCACACCCACCCAACTGGGCGGCAGCTTTACAGTCATGTGCTCCACACCCACCCAACTGGGCGGCAGCTTTGCAGTCATGTGCTCCACACCCACCCAACTGGGCGGCAGCTTTACAGTCATGTGCTGCACACCCACCCAACTGGGCGGCAGCTTTACAGTCATGTGCTCCACACCCACCCAACTGGGCGGCAGCTTTGCAGTCATGTGCAGGCTGCACCTACAGTAAGCAAATTTTGGATACTTCGTTAAGATTTCGGGCAGCACATCATTATGAATGAAGTACTTACACATTTCTTGGACACTATTGATGGTGTTATCTCTAAATTCCGCGATTTTTTCACATTCCATTATATAATGAGGCAAAGTATGCGAATAGTTCTGCTGACAGAGTTTACATTTAGTCAGATCTACATCAGCAGATGTTACAGACTGCCAGAGGTACTTGTAGCCGAGCCCCAGACACTCGCTCTGCCAATTTGGGAGAAGTTAGACCAAAGCGTCTGGCCTCCAACTTTGGACAGACTATCAAACAGACAAACATTCTCTCTTATACACAGATAAATAACAGTATCTTGAGATGATTTAGGAGCTTAGCGTCACCGCGGCCCGGTTCTCGACCAGGCCTCCTTAGTGTTGTATGCCCCTCCCCGTGTGCCTGTGTTAGTGTTGTATGCCCCTCCCCGTGTGCCTGTGTTAGTGTTGTATGCCCCTCCCCCGTGTGCCTGTGTTAGTGTTGTATGCCCCTCCCCGTGTGCCTGTGTTAGTGTTGTATGCCCCTCCCCGTGTGCCTGTGTTAGTGTTGTATGCCCCTCCCCCGTGTGCCTGTGTTAGTGTTGTATGCCCCTCCCCGTGTGCCTGTGTTAGTGTTGTATGCCCCGCCCCGTGTGCCTGTGTTAGTGTTGTATGCCCCTCCTCGTGTGCCTGTGTTAGTGTTGTATGCCCCTCCCCGTGTGCCTGTGTTAGTGTTGTATGCCCCTCCCCGTGTGCCTGTGTTAGTGCTGTATGCCCCTCCCCCGTGTGCCTGTGTTAGTGTTGTATGCCCCTCCTCGTGTGCCTGTGTTAATGCCCTGTCAAAGCGCCGGTCTGGTGTAAAGAGGAGGGAGCTTCAGTAAGAGAGAAGACGCGTGAGTGCTCAAAGTTCTCTTGCAACTTCCGCAGACTGAAGATGGGGTGGTCGACGAGCCAGCCCGCGCCCTTGACGCGCCAGGACTCCATGACGGAGGCGGAGACTAAGATGATCCTGGAGGTGATCAAGAGGGCCGAGCAGCTGGAACTGACAGAGCAGCAGAGAATCGGGTAAGTTGGCTTTCTTCTCATTGTATCCCTACGATTATATTTCGCCCAGGACCTGACCACGTGATTTGGGAAATGGATGATGGTTATGGGTAAATCACTACACTCGATGGTAAACATGTACCAGGGGCAGAGATGAGCTCCCATGCATGTAACAGAGACCAGTTGATGGCGGAACACTGGGCAGGTAGGTTAAATCCGAGTCAAATGGAGAAAGAGGTTTGGTGTTCTATGGTTAATTCTGCATCTCTACGAGGAAATATTACCTGATATTAACACGTATTATTTTGATTCTGGCTCCGTTATCGTCTGTATATCAGACTGGTCCAGCTGTGTGCTGGTCAGACGGACTGGTGGTCCAGCTGTGTGCTGGTCAGACGGACTGGTGGTCCAGCTGTGTGCTGGTCAGTCGAACTGGTGGTCCAGCTGTGTGCTGGTCAGTCGAACTGGTGGTCCAGCTGTGTGCTGGTCAGACGGACTGGTGGTCCAGCTGTGTGCTGGTCAGACGGACTGGTGGTCCAGCTGTGTGCTGGTCAGACGGACTGGTGGTCCAGCTGTGTGCTGGTCAGACGGACTGGTGGTCCAGCTGTGTGGTGTGCTGGTCAGTCGAACTGGTGGTCCAGCTGTGTGCTGGTCAGTCGAACTGGTGGGTCTTGTGAAAGAGCGACATTGTTCACACATACACAGAGGCCACATATGGCGCACATGTCATGGTTCTACAACATTATTAATGTTGAAAAATATTGAGTCAAAACTAAAAACTTTTTCGTACGTAGTAAAACAACTAGTTTACACTTTTGCTGTAGTGACTGGTGTACAAACTTAGACTCAACAACATATAGGTTACAGTTTAAGTAATGATATATATTGGTACAACATTGTAATTGTAATGCAGTATTAGAAGGAATAATATCCGGAGTAGTATCCATTGTGGCTTAGTACAGTGTACTTGTACACTGTACTAACAGTGTTAGTACAGTGTACTTGTACACTGTACTAACAGTGTTAGTACAGTGTACTTGTACAACCGATAGTTCGCGATTTAATTCTTGCCGCAAAGCGGAGACATTCACCTAAAATGTTCTATATTTGCGTCTGTCCTAGATAAAGTGTTCGAGGGTCTTTTTACAGTGTCATTAATGTGCGTTTACAAATGTGAATTGTAATTCTGACCAGCTACACATACACTGTATTCACATATATGTGTGATACACATATATATATATAATGTTTATATGATAGGTTACAATTGGGCGCCTGACAGCTGGGTGGACAGCACTTCGGATTCGTAGTCCTGAGGTTCCGGGTTCGATCCTCGGTAGAGGCGAAGACAAATGGGCAAAGTGTTTCTTTCACCCTGATGCTCCTGTTACCTAGCAGTAAATAGGTAGATGGGAGTTACACAGCTGCTACGGGCTGCTTCCTGGGGGGGGGGGGGGGAACAAAAAGGAGGCCTGATCGAGGACCGGGCCGCGGGGACGCTAAGCCCCGAAATCATCTCAAGATAACCACAAGACAATGGTAACATAGCTCCTATAGAAACTAGTATGTTATTAAGCACGTAACCACTGAAGGTGATTAAGGTGTTTTCAGAAGGTCAGGTTATAGTTACATCGCATACTTTGTATAACTGAAGCATTACAGTCACTCTTGGGTACCAGTCCAGTATATCATCAAGTGTTCCAGTGTTGAGGTAGTATGTTCAAAGTTCAGCATACCCCAGCTCAGAGGGGCGGAAGTAAGTCAATAAGGCACCATTGTTTTCCGTGAACATTATACTATAAGAGTCCCAGAGCCACGACCTGCACATCGTAACACTGGCTTCAGTGATAGGAAGGCAGGGACGGATATGGAACACAGTGATTTACGTTAACAATGCTTCTCGCGTAGACAAGCTGACAACCAAGAATTAGGCAATATGTTGCTAATTACTTCACACTTCACTAATGACATTAATTAGTGACAAACTACAATTCACTGACTCTTTACTTATTAATTTACAAATTAATACAACACCAGATCACACAGACCAACAAAATACAGTAGCAATACAACGCTTAACTTCCGCACCCTATGACACAATACAACACTGTCACATTAATCAATGTCAACAATAATCACACAGAGACCTGCAATCACAGGTAAATAAACTGGGTAATCAACCCACTTTACAAAACTAGTTTTCTCCTGGAACAATAAAGAAAAGGACACATACATGGGAAATGTTATGCACAGTGATGGTATATATTAAACCACACAAAACAATACACACAATTATTATAAATCACCGTCAGTATTTGCTTTGGGAGGCGTATTGTTTGCGATTTCCGTGGCTAAGTAGGAGTAGTCCGTGAGGTTGGTTTATGTTTGTGTTTTGTTTCTTTGTTTGTCTCTGATTTGGGTGCGTGTGGCTTGTTTTCCCGGTGCCTGCGTGCACCGGGGTTGGGGGTTATCTTGAGGTTATCTTGAGATGATTTCCGGTCTTTTTAGTGTCCCCGCGGCCCGGTCCTCGACCAGGCCTCCACCCCCAGGAAGCACCCCGTGACAGCCGGCTAACACCCAGGTACCTATTTTACTGCTAGGTAATAGGGGCATAGGGTGAAAGAAACTCTGCCCATTGTTTCTCGCCGGCGCCCGGGATCGAACCCGGGACCACAGGATCACAAGTCCAGCGTGCTGTCCGCTCGGCCGACCGACCGGGGGGGGGGGGGGTGTTTGCGTGTGGGTGTTCCTCATCGCTCCTGCGTGGGCCAGTTCCGGTTTTTAGGTGTGTGTGTGTGTGTGTGTGTGCTTGTTTGTATTTTGCTGTGTGCCCTTCGGGCTGTTTTTCTGAGTGGCTGTATTGTTATTTTCTGTTTGTGTCCTGCGTTTTTTTATGTATTTCCATTATGTGTTTCTCTGTATCTTCGTAATTGTACATTTAGTGTACTTGTTTGTGGTTTGCTGAGTGTCCCTCGGGCTGTTTCTGTGCCTGTTACTGTATTGGCACTTTGTTTGTATCCTGTGTTTCTTTGATGTATTTCTTTTGTGTGGTTGTTTGTGTATAATTCCGTTCTGTAATTTGCCCTTATGCATTATTTTGACGTTGTCGTGCGGTGTGGTGGTACTTCCTGTTTGTTGTGGTGCGGTGTGGTGGTACTTCCTGTTTGTTGTCGTGCGGTGTGGTGGTACTTCCTGTTTGTTGTCGTGCGGTGTGGTGGTACTTCCTGTTTGTTGTCGTGCGGTGTGGTGGTACTTCCTGTTTGTTGTCGTGCGGTGTGGTGGTACTTCCTGTTTGTTGTCGTGCGGTGTGGTGGTACTTCCTGTTTGTTGTCGTGCGGTGTGGTGGTACTTCCTGTTTGTTGTGGTGCGGTGTGGTGGTACTTCCTGTTTGTTGTGGTGCGGTGTGGTGGTACTTCCTGTTTGTTTGTCGTGCGGTGTGGTGGTACTTCCTGTTTGTTGTCGTGCGGTGTGGTGGTACTTCCTGTTTGTTGTCGTGCGGTGTGGTGGTACTTCCTGTTTGTTGTCGTGCGGTGTGGTGGTACTTCCTGTTTGTTGTCGTGCGGTGTGGTGGTACTCCTGTTTGTTGTCGTGCGGTGTGGTGGTACTTCCTGTTTGTTGTCGTGCGGTGTGGTGGTACTTCCTGTTTGTTGTCGTGCGGTGTGGTGGTACTTCCTGTTTGTTGTCGTGCGGTGTGGTGGTACTTCCTGTTTGTTGTCGTGCGGTGTGGTGGTACTTCCTGTTTGTTGTCGTGCGGTGTGGTGGTACTTCCTGTTTGTTGTCGGCCCTTCAAGCCGTTGTCGTGCGGTGTGGTGGTACTTCCTGTTTGTTGTCGGCCCTTCAAGCCGTTGTCGTGCGGTGTGGTGGTACTTCCTGTTTGTTGTCGGCCCTTCAAGCCGTTGTGGTGCGGTGTGGTGGTGCTTCCTGTTTGTTGTCGGCCCTTCAAGCCGTTGTGGTGCGGTGTGGTGGTACTTCCTGTTTGTTGTCGGCCCTTCAAGCCGTTGTGGTGCGGTGTGGTGGTACTTCCTGTTTGTTGTGGTGCGGTGTGGTGGTACTTCCTGTTTGTTGTGGTGCGGTGTGGTGGTACTTCCTGTTTGTTGTGGTGCGGTGTGGTGGTACTTCCTGTTTGTTGTCGGCCCTTCAAGCCGTTCGTTTGTCTTCTGCTTATTTTGTTTTTCTCTTTTGTATCGTTTTATTGTATTTATGAGCATGCTATGCATGTAAACATAACAAAAGTTGCTCTGTAGATGAACATGTGTGTAGTTACTCTTCACTGTATCTCTTATCTTGGTCAATATATATATGTGCGCCGTTGCGGTACCGGATTCTGACACACGAAATCGCGTAGGCTGATTGATGTATACTGGGCTTAATGAACTCGCGTTCAATCGGTGTTTTCCGTAACTTAGGCGGAAGGTACAGTGTATACGTCCTTACAGCTCAAAAGCCACTCATTATATTGGCCCAAGGTGGGAAACAGCTTGGTGCTCCCCTCGACACCCCTTGTTCTTGAAGGCGACCATTCGGGCAACAGCATCTTGGAGGCCTTGGAGCTTCCAATAAGATCTTGACCCTCAGTCACTTGACAGTCGTGACGTCACAGGCTACCGGCGGATTGTTCACACAAGCCAGATAACCGTTAGGGATCCTGGCCCTAAGTCCCTCTCGCTCCTTGCTAACTGGAAGCAACTTGAGCTTAAAATTATGCTAATGCTGTCATTCTTTCCATAGCAAGGCTACGGCGGCTACTGAGGCGTTACTGAACAGCTGAGGGCATCTGTTTTCCATAGACACCAAACAAGAAATGTCTAGCTCCGATATTATGAAAGAATGCATGCACACTTGTGCACCCGCTAAAAGCAAAAATGGCAGTGTGTGTTATTCTATCAACCATGAGTAAGGTAGCTGAAATTCCTATCCCTCACAGGAAGGCAGAGGTGGGTATGGAAGGGAGAAACTGGAGGGAAAAAGTGGATGGAAGAAGGAAGCAGAAAATAGCAAACAATAGTGCGAGAGTGGAAGGGAAAGTAATAGTTTAGGTGTGGCAAGTGAGGGGTTGAGAGGGGTAGTCAGGGAGAGGAAGGGGCCTTGAGAAGGAAGTTAACGTTAATTACAAACTTACGTTAATACAACAAAATAATGGTGACACGAATATATTTACAATACACCTCCATCACCTGCACACGACAACTCAGGGAGCAAAAGATGTGTGAAGGCTGAAGTGATGAGAAGAACTCTCTTCAGTCTTCAGAGAAGACTGAAGAGTTGAGCGAGGTCAGGAGTACTTATATACCTGCTGGTGACGTCACATCCTTTGTCCCTGACCTCTGGAAGTGGAGGCAGGCGACGTAACTGCTTCTTAGCCACAGGTGACGAGCGCCGGCAGGTGCACCTGACAGGTGTCTAGGGGGAGGGTGACTGGGAGGGTATCCCAGACAAAAGTCTGGGTTCAACGTCTGGGTCTGCTGTCGTATCTGTGACATGCAGAGTGATGTTCATAAAGGTGAGTAGCAAAAGGCAGATTCCTCTGCTATCTGAGAGAATTACGTGACAGCAATCACGGAAAGGGTGCGCTTGGGAAGAGAGGGCTTAGGAAAGGCTGTAATGGGAAGGGAGGACTGGAAGGTAGGGTGCGTGTGGGAAAGTCGCTGCTGCGTGCTAAATTATGTCTCTGGTTGTTATCAATCAACTTGTCCTCCTACAAAGAACGTCGCTTTTCGCTTGTATGCGTTACATAAGGCCAAAAATTGTCGTATTAGACAATGGAAAAGACTCATGAAAATGACGTACTGTCCCGTTTTCTGTTTCAGGTCCTCTGGTTGGTTAGGAATGGACACTAAACTAACAGATTTTTTGACTTTTTGAATCCTTAGGAGGACGGGTTGAATATTGAGCTGCTTCTGTCATTGTTTACACCCCGGCCCTTCCCCTTCCTCTGTCCCCTGTATCTACCCCCCCCCCCTCCTTCCCTCATGGTGGCTACGGTGTTACCTGTGCAACCCCTCCCTCATGGTGCTTACGGTGTTACCTGTGCACCCCCTCCCTCATGGTGCCTACGGTGTTACCTGTGCACCCCCTCCCTCATGGTGCCTACGGTGTTACCTGTGCAACCCCTCCCTCATGGTGCTTACGGTGTTACCTGTGCACCCCCTCCCTCATGGTGGCTACGGTGTTACCTGTGCAGCCCCTCCCTCATGGTGCCTACGGTGTTACCTGTGCACCCCCTCCCTCATGGTGCCTACGGGTGTTACCTGTGCAGCCCCTCCGTCATGGTGCCTACGGTGTTACCTGTGCAGCCCCTCCCTCATGGTGCCTACGGTGTTACCTGTGCAACCCCTCCCTCATGGTGCCTACGGTGTTACCTATGCACCCCCTCCCTCATGGTGCCTACGG
>WNGS01121445.1:0-16707 GCA_020271785.1 Procambarus virginalis
GCTAAAAGATAAGAGGAAGCAGACAGCAGACAAGTAATACCTCAGACACCAGAACAAAGCGAACACCGGACAGTTTATAAAGATAAATTTACCCGAATGTAAAACCAACGTTAATGACAATAATGTCAAACTTTGACCATTAATCTTAGGTTGAGGTGAGGGGGCAGAAACTCATAATTATTTCCAGGGAAAAACCGATCATTACACTCCAATTTCATTAAATGAATTATATTATACAAATTTACATCTACAAAATAAAATAAAAAACACATTAGGTACTAGGGTATGGGTCATATTAAGGGTGTGACTATTAATGAGCGTGAGGCGTCAGTGGTGGTTGGGGAGGTCGGCAGACATTATGGTATAAACTGGTGGACACAACACCTCACCTCTCTCTATTAGTTTTTTATTATTATTTTCTACCACAGACGTTGATACCTGGTTGATGGGGTTCTGGGAGTTCCTCTACTCCCCAAGCCCGCCCGAGGCCAGGCCTGACTTGTGAGAGTTTGGTTCAACATGGCTGTTGCTCCAAGGGGTGTTGCCCTGATGGTGGCCATGCCTGGGCATGGCCACCATCAGGGCCACACCCAGGGCATGGCCACCATCAGGGCCGCACCCCGGGCATGGCCACCATCAGGGCCACACCCGGGCATGGACACCACCAGGGCCACACCCCGGGCATGGCCACCATCAGGGCCGCAACCAGGGCATGGCCTCCATCAGAGCCGCACCCAGGGCATGGCCACCATCAGGGGCCACACCCCGGGCATGGCCACCATCAGGGGCCACACCCCGGGCATGGCCACCATCAGGGGCCACACCCCGGGCATGGCCACCATCAGGGGCCACACCCCGGGCATGGCCACCATCAGGGGCCACACCCCGGGCATGGCCACCATCAGGACCACACCCCGGGTTGGCCACCATCAGGGCCACACCCGAGCATAGCCACCATCAGGGCACACCCAGGCATGGCCACCATCAGGGGCCACACCCCGGGCATGGCCACCATCAGGGGCCACACCCCGGCCATGGCCACCATCAGGGCCACACCCCGGGCATGGCCACCATCAGGGGCCACACCCGGGCTTGGCCACCATCAGGGGCCACACCCGGGCATGGCCACCATCAGGGGCCACACCCCGGGCATGGCCACCATCAGGGGCCACACCCGGGCATGGCCACCATCAGGGGCCACACCCCGGCTTGGCCACCATCAGGGGCCACACCCCGAGCATGGCCACCATCAGGACCACACCCAGGGCTTGGCCACCATCAGGGGCCACACCCCGGGCATGGCCACCATCAGGGCCACACCCGGCCATGGCCACCATCAGGGGCCACACCCCGGCCATGGCCACCATCAGGGCCACACCCCGGCCATGGCCACCATCAGGGGCCACACCCCGGGCATGGCCACCATCAGGGCCACACCCCGGCCATGGCCACCATCAGGGCCACACCCGGCCATGGCCACCATCAGGGGCCACACCCCGGCCATGGCCACCATCAGGGGCCACACCCCGGGCATGGCCACCATCAGGGCCACACCCCGGCCATGGCCACCATCAGGGCCACACCCCGAGCATGGCCACCATCAGGGCCACACCCCGGGCATGGCCACCATCAGGGGCCACACCCCGGCCATGGCCACCATCAGGGGCCACACCCCGGCCATGGCCACCCATCAGGGGCCAAACCCCGGCCATGGCCACCATCAGGGCCACACCCCGGGCATGGCCACCATCAGGGGCCACACCCCGGCCATGGCCACCATCAGGGGCCACACCCCGGCCATGGCCACCATCAGGGGCCACACCCGGGCATGGCCACCATCAGGGGCCACACCCCGGGCATGGCCACCATCAGGGCCACACCCCGGGCATGGCCACCATCAGGGCCACACCCCGGGCATGGCCACCATCAGGGCCACACCTCGGGCATGGCCACCATCAGGGCCACACCCCGGGCATGGCCACCATCAGGGGCCACACCCGGGCATGGCCACCATCAGGGGCCACACCCCGGGCATGGCCACCATCAGGGCCACACCCCGGCATGGCCACCATCAGGGCCACACCTCGGGCATGGCCACCATCAGGGCCACACCCCGGGCATGGCCACCATCAGGGGCCACACCCCGGCCATGGCCACCATCAGGGCCACACCCCGGGCATGGCCACCATCAGGGGCCACACCCCGGGCATGGCCACCATCAGGGGCACACCCCGGCCATGGCCACCATCAGGGCCACACCCCGGGCATGGCCACCATCAGGGCCACACCCCGGGCATGGCCACCATCAGGGCCACACCCCGGGCATGGCCACCATCAGGGGCCACACCCCGGGCATGGCCACCATCAGGGCCACACCCCGGGCATGGCCACCATCAGGGCCACACCTCGGGCATGGCCACCATCAGGGCCACACCCCGGGCATGGCCACCATCAGGGGCCACACCCCGGCCATGGCCACCATCAGGGCCACACCCCGGGCATGGCCACCATCAGGGCCACACCCCGGGCATGGCCACCATCAGGGCCACACCCGGGCATGGCCACCATCAGGGCCACACCCGGGCATGGCCACCATCAGGGGCCACACCCCGGCCATGGCCACCATCAGGGCCACACCCCGGGCATGGCCACAATCAGGGCCACACCCCGGGCATGGCCACCATCAGGGCCACACCCCGGGCATGGCCACCATCAGGGCCACACCCCGGGCATGGCCACCATCAGGGGCCACACCCCGGGCATGGCCACCATCAGGGCCACACCCCAGGCATGGCCACCATCAGGGCCACACCCCGGCCATGGCCACCATCAGGGCCACACCCCGGGCATGGCCACCATCAGGGCCACACCCCGGGCATGGCCACCATCAGGGCCACACCCCGGGCATGGCCACCATCAGGGCCACACCCCGGGCATGGCCACCATCAGGGGCCCACCCCGGCCATGGCCACCATCAGGGCCACACCCCGGGCATGGCCACCATCAGGGCCACACCCCGGGCATGGCCACCATCAGGGCCACACCCCGGGCATGGCCACCATCAGGGGCCACACCCCGGCCATGGCCACCATCAGGGGCCACACCCCGGCCATGGCCACCATCAGGGCCACACCCCGGGCATGGCCACCATCAGGGCCACACCCCGGCCATGGCCACCATCAGGGGCCACACCCCGGCCATGGCCACCATCAGGGCCACACCCCGGGCATGGCCACCATCAGGGCCACACCCGGGCATGGCCACCATCAGGGGCCACACCCCGGCCATGGCCACCATCAGGGCCACACCCCGGGCATGGCCACCATCAGGGCCACACCCCGGCCATGGCCACCATCAGGGCCACACCCCGGGCATGGCCACCATCAGGGCCACACCCCGGGCATGGCCACCATCAGGGCCACACCCCGGGCATGGCCACCATCAGGGGCCACACCCCGGCCATGGCCACCATCAGGGGCCACACCCCGGCCATGGCCACCATCAAGGCCACACCCCGGGCATGGCCACCATCAGGGGCCACACCCCGGCATGGCCACCATCAGGGCCACACCCCGACCATGGCCACCATCAGGGGCCACACCCCGGGCATGGCCACCATCAGGGCCACACCCGGTCATGGCCACCATCAGGGCCACACCCCGGCCATGGCCACCATCAGGGGCCACACCCGGGCATGGCCACCATCAGGGGCCACACCCCGGCCATGGCCACCATCAGGGGCCACACCCCGGCCATGGCCACCATCAGGGCCCACACCCCGGCCATGGCCACCATCAGGGGCCACACCCCGGCCATGGCCACCATCAGGGCCACACCCCGGGCATGGCCACCATCAGGGGCCACACCCCGGCCATGGCCACCATCAGGGGCCACACCCCGGCCATGGCCACCATCAGGGGCCACACCCCGGCCATGGCCACCATCAGGGCCACACCCCGGGCATGGCCACCATCAGGGGCCACACCCCGGCCATGGCCACCATCAGGGGCCACACCCCGGCCATGGCCACCATCAGGGGCCACACCCCGGGCATGGCCACCATCAGGGGCCACACCCCGGCCATGGCCACCATCAGGGGCCACACCCCGGCCATGGCCACCATCAGGGGCCACACCCCGGCCATGGCCACCATCAGGGGCCACACCCCGGCCATGGCCACCATCAGGGGCCACACCCCGGCCATGGCCACCATCAGGGGCCACACCCCGGCCATGGCCACCATCAGGGGCCACACCCCGGCCATGGCCACCATCAGGGGCCACACCCCGGGCATGGCCACCATCAGGGCCACACCCCGGCCATGGCCACCATCAGGGGCCACACCCCGGCCATGGCCACCATCAGGGCCACACCCCGGCATGGCCACCATCAGGGCCACACCCCGGCCATGGCCACCATCAGGGCCACACCCCGGGCATGGCCACCATCAGGGGCCACACCCCGGCCATGGCCACCATCAGGGGCCACACCCGGGCATGGCCACCATCAGGGCCACACCCCGGCCATGGCCACCATCAGGGGCCACACCCGGGCATGGCCACCATCAGGGGCCACACCCCGGCCATGGCCACCATCAGGGGCCACACCCCGGCCATGGCCACCATCAGGGCCACACCCCGGCCATGGCCACCATCAGGGCCACACCCCGGCCATGGCCACCATCAGGGCCACACCCCGGCCATGGCCACCATCAGGGCCACACCCGGGCATGGCCACCATCAGGGGCCACACCCCGGGCATGGCCACCATCAGGGGCCACACCCCGGGCATGGCCACCATCAGGGGCCACACCCCGGCCATGGCCACCATCAGGGGCCACACCCCGGCCATGGCCACCATCAGGGGCCACACCCCGGCCATGGCCACCATCAGGGGCCACAATGGTGTCACAATAAAAGCTCTGCTGATAATAGCTGGTTATTTAGACGTGGTAAAAATTAGCGATGGGTTAGCCATCTTCACCAACTTTAATTGATGCGGAAAGTTTTCCTGTGGAGCGGCTCCCAGGACCCCCCCCCCACCCCCCCGGCCGCATACTGGGGACACTCGCCTCTACAGGACAGGCCACATAAACATGCTGAACGTGGCCACATCAACATACTGAACGCGGCCACATCAACATACTGAACACATCAACATACTGAGCGCGGCCACATCAACATACTGAACGTGGCCACATCAACATACTGAACACATCAACATACTGAACGCGGCCACATCAACATACTGAACGTGGCCACATCAACATACTGAACGTGGCCACATCAACATGCTGAACGTGGCCACATCAACATACTGAACGCGGCCACATCAACATACTGAACGCGGCCACATCAACATACTGAACGCGGCCACATCAACATACTGAACGCGGCCACATCAACATACTGAACGTGGCCACATCAACATACTGAACGTGGCCACATCAACATACTGAACGCGGCAACATCAACATACTGAACGCGGCCACATCAACATACTGAACGCGGCCACATCAACATAGTGAACGCGGCCACATCAACATACTGAACGCGGCCACATCAACATAGTGAACGCGGCCACATCAACATACTGAACGCGGCAACATCAACATACTGAACGCGGCCACATCAACATAGTGAACGCGGCCACATCAACATACTGAACGCGGCCACATCAACATACTGAACGCGGCCACATCAACATAGTGAACGCGGCCACATCAACATACTGAACGCGGCCACATCAACATAGTGAACGCGGCCACATCAACATAGTGAACGCGGCCACATCAACATACTGAGTGCATGATACGACTTTTATCTTTAGTAAGAGCCAACGTTGAACACAAAACGTGATCAAAGAGTTGTGCCAAGTTTTATACGTACGCATAAAGACGCAGTTCTCTGAAGCCTCAACATGAAGAGGCAACATGGCCCCCGGCCGAGGCCATGTTGTAGAGCGGCCATGAGAGCCGCCAAGACGGCCATGAGAGCCGCCAAGACGGCCATGAGAGCCACCAAGACGGCCATGAGAGCCGCCAACACGGCCATGAGAGCCGCCAACACGGCCATGTGAGCCGCCAACACGGTCATGTGAGCCGCCAACACGGCCATGTGAGCCGCCAACACGGCCATGAGAGCCGCCAACACGGCCATGAGAGCCGCCAGCCAACACGGCCATGTGAGCCGCCAACACGGCCATGAGAGCCGCCAAAGACGGCCATGAGAGCCGCCAAGACGGCCATGAGAGCCACCAAGACGGCCATGAGAGCCGCCAAGAAGGCCATGAGAGCCACCAAGACGGCCATGAGAGCCACCAAGACGGCCATGAGAGCCACCAAGACGGCCATGGGAGCCGCCAAGACGGCCATGAGAGCCACCAAGACGGCCATGAGAGCCACCAAGACGGCCATGAGAGCCACCAAGACGGCCATGAGAGCCGCCAGGACGGCCATGAGAGCCACCAAGACGGCCATGAGAGCCACCAAGACGGCCATGAGAGCCACCAAGACGGCCATGAGAGCCGTTAAGACGGCCATGAGGGCCGCCAAGACGGCCATGAGGGCCGCCAAGACGGCCATGAGAGCCGCCAAGACGGCCATGAGAGCCGCCAAGACGGCCATGAGAGCCACCAAGACGGCCATGAGAGCCACCAAGACGGCCATGAGAGCCGCCAAGACGGCCATGAGAGCCGCCAAGACGGCCATGAGAGCCGCCAAGACGGCCATGAGAGCCACCAAGACGGCCATGAGAGCCACCAAGACGGCCATGAGAGCCGCCAAGACGGCCATGAGAGCCACCAAGACCATGAGAGCCACCAAGACGGCCATGAGAGCCACCAAGACGGCCATGAGAGCCGCCAAGACGGCCATGAGAGCCACCAAGAAGGCCATGAGAGCCACCAAGACGGCCATGAGAGCCACCAAGAAGGCCATGAGAGCCACCAAGAAGGCCATGAGAGCCACCAAGACGGCCATGAGAGCCGCCAAGACGGCCATGAGAGCCACCAAGAAGGCCATGAGAGCCACCAAGACGGCCATGAGAGCCACCAAGAAGGCCATGAGAGCCACCAAGAAGGCCATGAGAGCCACCAAGAAGGCCATGAGAGCCACCAAGAAGGCCATGAGAGCCACCAAGACGGCCATGGGAGCCGCCAAGACGGCCATGAGAGCCACCAAGACGGCCATGAGAGCCACCAAGACGGCCATGAGAGCCACCAAGACGGCCATGAGAGCCGCCAAGACGGCCATGAGAGCCACCAAGACGGCCATGAGAGCCGCCAAGACGGCCATGAGAGCCGCCAGGACGGCCATGAGAGCCACCAAGACGGCCATGAGAGCCACCAAGACGGCCATGAGAGCCACCAAGACGGCCATGAGAGCCACCAAGACGGCCATGAGAGCCGCCAGGACGGCCATGAGAGCCACCAAGACGGCCATGAGAGCCACCAAGACGGCCATGAGAGCCACCAAGACGGCCATGAGAGCCGCCAAGACGGCCATGAGAGCCGCCAAGACGGCCATGAGGGCCACCAAGACGGCCATGAGAGCCACCAAGACGGCCATGAGAGTAGTGTAAGAAGACACTATGCGCTGCCGTTTTGCTTTTTCCGACGGCAGCGCATAGTGTCGTGTGTTTTTAGTTGCCCCGGTGAGATTTGACTGCACCGCATAGTCGTACTCTTTTTTCGTTACCCCGGTGAGATTTGACTGCGCCGCATAGTCGTACTCTTTTTTCGTTACCCGGTGAGATTTGACTGCACCGCGTAGTCGTACTCTTTTTTCGTTACCCCGGTGACCCATGCACGGGCATTGCTAATGGTCAATGACGTCACCAGCTAGCCGATCCGCGTTCCTGCACAGGCACGTTCAAGGGGATTAAAAAGTCGGTCTATGAGTCGTGTGTTTTGCGTTACAACAGCGGTCCTGAAACCTAATGTAAAATACCATCAACCCTAGTCTATTTAAAAATTTCCTATTGTCTTCCAACGATCGACCATTGCAAAAAGGGGAAGCAACACAAAGCATGAACTATGATGTATCTCAGTGTTTACCACTATCATCCATTTGTATGAAAAACAGTCCCCTGCCAGGCGTGGCAACTTTAATGCGATTTTAGTAGTAGTCCAATATTGCTTCATAAACACAAATATATATGCACGTACATAAATATATATGCACATCTCACATTCGCTCAAAAACATGCCTCCCCTACACCTTACTGTAGCATATAACAAATTCAAATATTCATTCAGTAAAAGCAAGTCTCTCATGTTTTAAAATAAGACCTTCTGCAGTCATCTTCTTTTCTGACGTCATCATCCCTAATGCGCTGTAAGCCGCCAATAAGCTTCCAGCCAACGTGCTAATGCCGGTCCTTTAGGAGGTTCACACATAAGTGTGAACTCTTAATCACTACCAATACCTCACCTATACTCTGTAACATCATAGGCGATATTCAGCTGCAATGGCTCGTATTTTTACTCATTGCTCCTATTTTTTCTGTTATTCATAAACCCCATCTAACCATCCAAACCTAACTTATTATTTATAAACAAACAAATATAGACCAGTTGTTGCTATTTAGTGACATCACAAAAAGCGATCTCAGGTATAGGGATAAGGTATTGCTAGCCATTAGCATACAAGTGTCAAGGTATCACAGCACCTGACTTGTCAAACTATGTGTGACGTCACCAGATGACCAATGCGGCCTTTAGCGTCCTACTAGCATATTATTATTCAAAAATGACTAACCATCCCCACCTAACCTACTCAGAGGTTTAAGAATATACATTTAAGTCATCCAAAATTGTAATCATTATGCATTGATAAGTTCAAAATTAAAATAGTTGCCCAAATGTCGTACAGCATTTAATCAGAATCGNTCTAGGCCTAACAGGGCAAATATATGTCCTTATTAGGCCTGAGATATCGTGCTTGAGCCAGGGATGGTCAGCTACGGTTAGGTTTTATAAGCAACATAACTTATATTTCCCCGGATTGTTCAAACGCATAGTCGGAAATTCTACTTTGTATCTCCATTAGCTGTCACCAATGTCCACACCTCACACACCACTCCCTCATGACAGCAGTGGAGCCGGCCAGGGCCATATTGTGCCCCGGGAGGCTGTGGTCAAGGTGAGAGACGGAGGTATGGTGAGAGACAGAGACAAGGGTTAAGGTGAGAGACAGTGACAAAGGTTAAGGCGAGAGACAGAGACAAGGGTTAAGGTGAGAGACTGAGACAAAGGTTAAGGTGAGAGTCAGAGGGTAAGGTAAGAGACAGAGACAAAGGTTAAGGTGAGAGACAGAGACAAAGGTTAAGGTGAGAGACAAAGTTAAGGTGAGAGAGGGAGACAAAGGTTAAGGTGAGAGACAAAGGTTAAGGTGAGAGACAAAGTTAAGGTGAGAGACAAAGGTTAAGGTGAGAGAGGGAGACAAAGGTTAAGGAGAGACAGAGGTTAAGGTGAGAGACAAGGTTAAGGTGAGAGACAAAGGTTAAGGTGAGAGACAAAGGTTAAGGTGAGAGACAATGTTAAGGTGAGAGGAGACAAAGGTTAAGGAGAGAGACAAAGGTTAAGGTGAGAGACAAAGGTTAAGGTGAGAGACAAAGGTTAAGGTGAGAGACAAAGGTTAAGGTGAGAGACAAAGGTTAAGGTGAGAGACAAATGTTAAGGTGAGAGACAAAGGTTAAGGTGAGAGACAAAGGTTAAGGTGAGACAAAGGTTAAGGTGAGAGACAAATGTTAAGGTGAGAGACAAAGGTTAAGGTGAGAGACAAAGGTTAAGGTGAGAGACAAAGGTTAAGGTGAGAGACAAAGGTTAAGGTGAGAGACAAAGGTTAAGGTGAGAGACAAATGTTAACGTGAGAGACAAAGGTTAAGGTGAGAGACAAAGGTTAAGGTGAGAGACAAAGGTTAAAGTGAGAGACGGAGACAAAGGTTAAGGTGAGAGACAAAGGTTAAGGTGAGAGACAAAGGTTAAGGTGAGAGACGGAGACAAAGGTTAAGGTGAGAGACAAAGGTTAAGGTGAGTGACGGAGACAAAGGTTAAGGTGAGAGACAAAGGTTAAGGTGAGAGACGGAGACAAAGGTTAAGGTGAGAGACAAAGGTTAAGGTGAGAGACAAAGGTTAAGGTGAGAGACAAAGGTTAAGGTGAGGCACGGAGACAAAGGTGTGTACGGAACTAAACAACAAGCGTGTAGTGTCCGTCCCCGACCGGCCAGCCAAACCTGTAACGTGATCAAGGTGACTGTTATGTCTGTACTGTAAGCTAGTACACACCAGGATCCAGATTCACGAAGCAGTTACGCAAGCACTTACGAACCTGTACATCTTTTCTCAACCTTTGGCGGCTTTGTTTACAAATATTAAACAGTTAATGAGCTCCGAAGCACCAGGAGGCTGTTTATAACAATAACAACAGTTGATTGGCAAGTTTTCATGCTTGTAAACTGTTTAATAAATGTAACTAAAGCCGTCAAAGTTTGAGGAAAGATGTACACGTTCGTAGGTGCTTGTGTAACTGCTTCGTGAAACTGACCCCCTGGTGTGCCCGGGCAATATGTTGCAAGAATGACTGCTCAACACTATCCGGTGTAGTACAGTGTGTGACCAGACACTACAATGGATCAATCCATAGTTGTAAAACTGAAAGGGAAGGGAAGGGAACTATCAGGACAAGCACTAAGCCATTACGACTTTATAGCACTTGGAAGGGGTCAGGTTAAGGATTTGTGATGGGACGGGTTGGGGGGGGGGGGGTGGAGGAATGGTGTCCAACCACTTGGACGGTCGGGGATTGAACGCAGACCTGCATGAAGCGAGACCGTCGCTCTACCGTCCAGCCCTAGTGATAGGCTGTAAAACTGAAAGCAAACTCATATTAAATGGAGTCAAATCAAACTGAAATATTGGGGTGAGTGTGACGCAGATTCACTGTTGTACCGGTCCTGTTGGTATTCAACAGCACAGAAAGTACTGATTCCGAACGTTTGTTTCATAGTCCAGTCGGCAGCGTGTGCCGCTGGCAAGTCCAGGGACGCGAGTTCGATCCTATTATCCAGCCCCAATATTGTTCTGAGAGAAGCAGCACGCGCCTGCGCGCGCGAGCATTAACAAACACACTGGCGACCCTCTAACACCTGCAAGGTCCTTCAACCACTAACACCATACAAAGATTAAGAGGAAGGACAAATCATCACGAACGTCTCTAACGTGCAACGTTTACAGACGTTCGTGATGATTTGCAGACATTTGCAGACACTGCATATAGTAGAAGGCATCCTTCAGTCTCGGGAGACTATGGAGTTGCGCTCTGGTTGTCAATCCTGGTGCAGCGTGTGGTGTGACTGATGAGGCCAATCCCAGAGTGGCAGTCCATCCCACACCGAGCACAAACGAAGTCCGATTCTGGTCTGTCTTCCTGGCTACCGGCTTTCCTTCTGTCTCTTTGCCTCCGATGACTTGGCAAGTGACTCCTCGAACTTGGCGAGACCTCTTTGAACAGACTGCCTCCAGGCTGACCAGTCTACAACCAGTGTCTCCCATGTAGCAAGATCGACGTCCATGGTTTTCAGGTCCCTCTTGCATACGTCTTTGTACCGTAGCTGGGGCTTGCCTGTTGGACGCTTTCACTGCATCAGCTCTCCTTACAGGAGATCCTTGGGGATCCTGCCGTTGCCCATTCGCACAACGTGCCCGAGCCAGCGCATTCATCACATGCTCGTGATTCTTGCTCTGCCCAAGACGTTGTTGTTTGTCACCTTGTCCTGCCAGGTGATGTCCAAGATGTGTCGAAGGCATTCAGCTGTCTTTCCTGACGGGCGCGGAGAGTCCAAGACTCACTGCCATAATGGAGAGTGCTCAGGACACAGGCTCTGTAAACCTGAATCTTAGTATACTCAGTCAGCCTATTGTTGGCCCACACTCTCTCTGTCAGTCTGGACATGGTAGTAGATGCCTTACCGATGCGTTTGTTTAGCTCCGTATCAAGAGAGAGGGAGTCAGAGATTGTGGAGCCCAGGTACACGAAGTCGTGAACAACTTCCAGTTTGGAATCGGAGATGCCGATGTCAGGTGGGGAGTCTACTCCTTGTCCCGTGACTTGTATTTTCTTCAGGCTGATGGTGAGTCCGAAAGCCTGAGAGGCCTCGCTGAAGCGGGTCATGAGCCGTTGGAGGTCTTCAGCTGAGTGGGCAGTGACTGCTGCGTCGTCGGCAAAAAGGAAGTCACGCAGACACCTAAGCCGAACCTTCGTCTTTTCTCTCAGCCTGGCGAGGTTAAAGAGCTTTCCATCCGACCTGGTCCAGAGGTAAATGCCTTCCGTGACAGATCCGAAGGCATGCTGCAGCATAACTGCGAAGAAAATACCAAATAGGGTTGGAGCCAGAACGCAGCCCTGCTTTACTCCACTTCGGATGTCAAAGGCGTCTGATGGTAGGCCATCAAAGACCACGGTGCCCCTCATGTTCTCATGGAAAAATCTGATGATGCTGAGGAGCCTGGGTGGGCATCCGATCTTGGGGATGCCTGAAGAAGCAGTACTCCACTCTCTAGAGTGGAGTACTGCTGCACAATGACAGCCCCTTTCACTGCTGGAGAAATTGCTGACCTGGAGAGCGTGCAGAGGTCCTTTACTGCTAGAATCCACTCAGTAAAACATCTAAACTATTGGGACCGACTAAAGAGCCTAAATCTGTATTCCCTTGAGCGCAGGCGGGAGAGATACATGATAATTTACACGTGGAAAATATTAGAGGGGCTGGTCCCAAACCTGCACACAGAAATAACATCACATGCGACCAGAAGACATGGCAGGATGTGCAGAATACCCCTGTTGAAAAGCAGAGGTGCAACTGGTACTCTGAGAGAGAACTCTATCAACATCAGGGGCCCGAGACTGTTCAACACGCTCCCGCTACACATAAGGGGCATAACTGGCAAACCCCTCACAGTGTTCAAGAGAGAACTGGATAAGCACCTCCAAAGGATACCTGATCAACCAGGCTGTGACTCATACGTCAGGCTGCGAGCAGCCGCGTCCAACAGCCTGGTTGATCAGTCCAGCAACCAGGAGGCCTGGTCGATGACCGGGCCGCGGGGACGATAAGCCCCGGAAGCACCTCAAGGTATCCTCAAGGTTGGGGAGGATCTTGAACAGGCCATCCCTGCTGACGAGGTCGAAGGCCTTCGTCAGATCTATGAAGGCTACAAAGAGTGGCTGCTTCTGTTCCTTGCATTTCTCCTGCAGTTGTCTGAGGGAAAACACCATGTCGATGGTGGACCTGTCAGCTCTGAATCCGCATTGTGATTTTGGATAGACTCTCTCTGCAAGTACTTGGAGCCTCTTCAATGCGACTCGAGCAAACAGCTTTCCGACAGTACTGAGGAGGGAGATTCCACGGTAGTTGTTGCAGTCGCCCCTGTCACCTTTATTCTTATACAGCGTGACGATGTTGGCCTCCCTCATGTCCTGTGGCACCTCTCCTTCTTCCCAGCAGAGGCAGAGAATTTCATGCAGCTCCATGAGCAGGCTACCTCTGCAGCACTTCAAGGTCTCAGCAGGAATGCCATCTTTGCCAGGAACTTTACCAGAAGCAAGGGAGTCTAGGGCATCACTGAGTTCTTTGAGGGTCGGTTCGCTGTCGAGCTCCATTAGCGCAGGCAGACACTCAATGGCGCTCAGGGCGTCTTCGGTGACCACATTGTCCCTGGCGTATAGCTCAGAGTAGTGCTCGACCCAGCGCTTCAGCTGCAGTCTCTAGTCCTGAATCACCTCGCCAGTGGCAGATTTCAGAGGAGCAGTCTTCTTCTGGATTGGGCCGAGGGCCTGCTTGATGCCGTCATACATTCCCCTTCCATTGCCTGTATCCGCTGCAGTCTGTATCTGGGAGCAGAGCTGGAGCCAATAGATGTTGGCACATCGCTTGGTGCTCTGCTGTACTTTGCAGCGGACGGCACGAAAGATCTGTAAGTTGCGCTGAATTGGGCAGGCTTTGTAGGCTGCCAAGGCGTTTCTCTTCTCTTCAATGACAGGTGTCATCTCTTCCGAGTGAGCCTCGAACCAGTCAACCGACCTGCTGGTCTTCTTGCCAAAGGTGGAAATGGCAGCGTTGAACACAGCGTCTCTGAAGTGCTCCCATCTTTTACAGGCAGTGACCGCGGCTGAGCCAGGGAGAGCTTCCTCGAGCACGCGTGCAAAATCTTTCACCTTGTCCTGGTTGCGGGGTCTTGGTGGTGTCGATGCGAGGTCTGCCTTCCTTTTTCGAGTGATGAATCTTCTTTGGTTGCATCTTGACCCTGCTACAGACCAGGGAGTGGTCGGTGTCACAGACAGCACTCTGGTAGCTACGCGTAATCTTGACGCTGGGTAGACTTGCACGCTTGGTAAGAATCAGGTCAAGCTGGTGCCAGTGCTTGGATCTGGGGTGTCTCCAAGATACTCGGTGTTGAGGCTTTGTGCTGAAGAACGTGTTGGTGACACAGAGACCATGAAGGCAGCAGAGTTCTAGCAGACGTTGCCCGTTCTCATTCATCCTCCCTATGCCGAATTGACCCAGACAAGTGGGCCAAATGTTGTGCTCGGCACCCACTCTGGCGTTGAAGTCGCCGAGGATGAACAGTGGCTCCTTTACAGGGATTCTCCCTATGACTCTCTTGAGGTCATCGAAGAATTTTTCCTTTGCCTCTGCTGGAGAAGTCAGGGTTGGTGCATATGCACTAATTACATTGACTGGTCCTGTTTGGGAGTGCAGTTGCAGAGACAGAATTCGTTCGGTTCCCCCATCGGTGGCATAATGTATCCCAACAGTGCATTCCTGACGGCAAACCCCACACCATGTTCTCTGGTCTCATCAGGTGGTTTTCCTTGCCAGAAGAAAGAGAAGGTTCTCTCTCTCACAGATCCTGATCCAGGGAGCCTGGTCTCTTGGAGAGCAACAATATCCATCTGCAGTTTGCTCAGCTCCCTATCGATGATTGCTGTTTTTCGGGCGTCATTGATTTCTTGCAGGTCGTCAGAGAAACCTGGTGTCAGTGTCCTGACGTTCCATGTGCCCTATTTAGGGCAGTTGATATTTTTTTCTTAGGTTTGGTATTGCTTGGTGCAAAGTTGTCGGGCCGCTAGTCGATTTTCACCCTAAACCCCATGCATCCAGTGAGGTTAACAGACCGTGGCGAGGCAACACCTTATTGCCTGGGGTTTGCCCAGCTTGAGGCGGCCGGTAGCTGCCCAGTGGGGTGTGATGGCCCCCTCCCACCGTCAGAAGCAACCCCTGGCGTCACACTCTTCGCCAATCGAGCAGAAGACTTAAAACCGGTAGACTGTCGCTTCCCGTGTTGGTTCGACGCTGTGAGGCGAAGCTGGAGTGCCCTCTCCAGGGCGCAAAGCCTGGGTAGGTAGATATGGAGGAGATGTTACCCATGCAGCAGGTCCCCCCTCTCCACGTTGCTGAAATTATCCAATAGAAAAGCAAATGCCAATACACATGGTTCCAGCAACGTCACAGGAGCTGCCAGAACTAGGTCGACGTCAACAACAAACTGCCTTAGGGGCTCCAACTCCGGATTTTTCCACGAGGTTGACTCCTGAAGCTTTCCCCAAAAAAGGGTATGGCCGCAAGGCAGCGGAGGTTTAAAATCTGGGGTTTCCTTCCCCTAGAAGGGCTGCCTTCCCAGGCTATCGAGTCCCATTTACCCGGAACTGCCCAGACACTGCATATATAGTTGCTCTATTTGGGTTCAGTCTCTTCAAGGGAAAGTCTTCAGGGTCCGCACTCTCCAAGAGACACCCTTGAGGGCCACCTTCTCCAAGAGACAGCCTTGAGGGCCACTCTCTCTAAGAGACAGCCTTGAGGGCCACTCTCTCTAAGAGACAGCCTTGAGGGCGACAATCTCCAAGAGACAGCCTTGAGGGCGACAATCTCCAAGAGACAGCCTTGAGGGCCACTCTCTCCAAGAGACAGCCTTGAGGGCCACTCTCTCTAAGAGACAGCCTTGAGGGCCACCATCTCCAAGAGACAGCCTTGAGGGCGACAATCTCCAAGAGACACCCTTGAGGGCCACCTTCTCCAAGAGAAGAGTTGTGTGCGAGCATATTAATTGTTGGGCTGCTCGCTCCTGGTACTGGAGCATGTAGTTGTTGAGAGGAAGGGGGCGCCGTGCCCCTCCAAGGGGGAGACCTCCCAGGGGCCTCGACACCATCTCGCGCCCCTCCAAGGGGGAGACCTCCCAGGGGCCTCGACACCATCTCGCGCCCCTCCAAGGGGGAGACCTCCCAGGGGCCTCGACACCATCTCTCCCCCAGCAAGGGACTGACTCGCTACTACAGCCTAAAGTCACACCTGAAGGGTCATCACATCCGGCTAAAAGATAAGAGGAAGCAGACAGCAGACAAGTAATACCTCAGACACCAGAACAAAGCGAACACCGGACAGTTTATAAAGATAAATTTACCCGAATGTAAACCAACGTTAATGACAATAATGTCAACTTTGACCTATTAATCTTAGGTCGAGGTGAGGGGGCAGAGCTCATAATTATTTCCAGGGAAACCGATCATTACACTCCAATTTCATTAAATGAATTTATATTATACAAATTTACATCTACAAAATAAAATAAAAAACACATTAGGTACTAGGGTATGGGTCATAACGAATTAACGTTGACTATTAATGAGCGTGAGGCGTCAGTGGTGGTTGG
>WNGS01121449.1:0-12537 GCA_020271785.1 Procambarus virginalis
CACTTCGCCATAACACTGAGTCTCTTGGACTCCTGAACACCTTCAAATACACTGAACATCACAATTTTATTTATAGTATATTATTTAAATATTTTAAATATTAAGGTTTAAAAGAATGCAATTTAGCATTGATAATTTTGGGGATTAATTAACATACACTCTGAAGGAGTCTGTGGGAGGTAGGGTGAGGGAGGTAGTGTGAGGGAAGTAGGGTGAGGTAGGTGTGAGGGAGGTAGGGTGAGGGAGGCAAGGTGAGGGAAGTAGGGTGAGGTAGGTAGGGATGAGGTAGGTAGGGGTGAGGGAGGCAGGGTGTAGGAGGTAGGGTGAGGGAAGTATTTTTTTTTCTACCACAAACGTGGCCACACATTTACATGCTAACCAGCATATATACATTTTCTTCTGTCCTCCATGGACAGGGTTAGAGATGTGTTAAACATATAGTTCAGGGGTTTATTGAACAATCAACCACAGAAGATGATTTGGTGCTTTTAAAATGCTATGCTGATTGAGGAAGGGTGAGGGAAGTAGGGTGAGGGAGGTAGAATGAGGGAGGCAGGATGGGAGAGGTAGAGTGAGGGAAGTAAGGTGAGAGAAGGTGAGTAAAAAAAAATAGTGAGGGAGGCGGCCGTGAACACTGGGGTCATCACGTATGACTGGTAAACCAGATAACACTATTCTCACCCTTGCACACCCTAAGGGGCTATGTAACGTTATATAGTTTTAAGTGCGCATTTGAACATTCTTTTTGGTGTTCATGGGTAAGGGATCGGCGCCACCCGTAGCCCTTCAAGCAGCCCTCAGTAAGGGATACCACCTCACTCCTTAGGCCAGGTATAACACTCCTTAGGCCAGGTATGCGCCAATATAGGCGTAAGATGTCAGTTACAGCCCCGCTCCTGTGCCAGGTAAGTCCAGTACGGCTCACCATAGCCCGTGCTACTTACCCCACTCCTGTGCCAGGTAAATCCATAAACGGGCTCACCATAGTCCGTGCTACTTGCCCCGCTCCTGTGCCAGGTAAGTCCACTACGGGCTCACCATAGCCCGTGCTACTTGCCCCGCTCCTGTGCCAGGTAAGTCCACTACGGGCTCACCATAGCCCGTGCTACTTGCCCCGCTCCTGTGCCAGGTAAGTCCACTACGGGCTCACCATAGCCCGTGCTACTTACCCCACTCCTGTGCCAGGTAAATCCATAAACGGGCTCACCATAGTCCGAGCTACTTGCCCCGCTCCTGTGCCAGGTAAGTCCACTACGGGCTCACCATAGCCCGTGCTACTTGCCCCGCTCCTGTGCCAGGTAAGTCCACTACGGGCTCACCATAGCCCGTGCTACTTGCCCCGCTCCTGTGCCAGGTAAGTCCACTATGGGCTCACCATAGCCCGTGCTACTTGCCCCGCCCCTGTGCCAGGTAAGTTCACTACGGGATCACCATAGCCCGTGCTACTTGCCCCGCTTTTGTGCCAGGTAAGTCTACTACGGGCTCACCATAGCCCGTGCTACTTGGAACTTTTGTTCCCAGTAGCTGAATCTCAAACAACAACAACGTAAGATGGCGCATATTAAGCCTAGGTTAAGTTAATTTAGGCTGTATGGTTACGCTAACAGTTTTAGGCCTACTCTGTGGTATTCGAATAGTACAAAAAGTGAACATTTGGGTGTAACAGTCCATTTTGATACGTTCTAGTCTAGGTCAACACTTCCCATTTATCAATAGTTATAATGCTCGGATTCACCATGACCCTTTGTTCCGTGTTCCTGGGACAATCCCAGAACACCTGGTCTACACGTGTTGTTCCGTGTTCCTGGGACAATCCCAGAACACCTGGTCTACACGTGTTGTTCCGTGTTCATGGAATAATCGCAGAACACCTAGTTGGGGCTTCACGTGTTGTTCCGTGTTCATGGAATAATCGCAGAACACCTGGCTGGGGCTTCACGTGTTGTTCCGTGTTCATGGAATAATCGCAGAACACCTGGCTGGGGCTTCACGTGTTGTTCCGTGTTCATGGAATAATCGCAGAACACCTGGCTGGGGCTTCACGTGTTGTTCTAAAGTGGGTTTTATTTTATAGTTTTTTGTTTTTCAAAACATTTGAACAACTTTGAGAAATACTTTTCTAACCAGATGTTTCAAATGTTTAATTATATATGTCCATATTTAATAGTGCCTGTAGATGTTTGTTACTCACAAAGTCAGACAACATTAATTCAAATATTGAATGATTTACATTGAATCCCAATTTACTATTTACCTTTTTCCACATATTTATGCATTAATATTTTGGCTGCAGCTCCCTACTAATGATGGCACAGATATTGTGTACACCCACACTTGTCAACATTGTACACCTGATATCTGATAACTGTTATCATTAGATAAGCTCACAACCTAACATTTTAAGCATTACATCGTATCTCCAAACTTTTCGTTCCTTAATAAGCCAATCTTGGTTGTCTTGCTGCTCCTCTGTGGTCTTTAAGGTCGTTTCCGCTTCCGTCAAACACACAAGGAAGTGAGAATAACGCGAAACATCTGCGAGTGCTCAACCAGGACGGGGAGCCAACTAGTGTCTCTCTCAACCAGGACGGGAGCCAACCAGTGTCTCTCTCAACCAGGACGGGAGCCAACCAGTGTCTCTCTCAACCAGGACGAGAGTCAACCAGTGTCTCCTCTTCCACTTTAAACATTTATTAATTATTCAAGACCTAAACCCCACTAAGCTCATCTTTACATTCCTTAAGCACGCCGGCGAATGTTTCGTCTGGCCCTGGGGGCCTCGTCTGGCCCTGGGGGCCTCGTCTGGCCCTGGGGACCCCTCGTCTGGCCCTGGGGCCTCGTCTGGCCCTGGGGACCCCTCGTCTGGCCCTGGGGCCTCGTCTGACCCTGGGGACCCTCGTCTGACCCTGGGGACCCTCGTCTGGCCCTGGGGACCCTCGTCTGGCCCTGGGGACCCCTCGTCTGGCCCTGGGGTCTCGTCTGGCCCTGGGGACCCTCGTCTGGCCCTGGGGGCCTCGTCATGGCCCTGGGAGCCTCGTCTGGCCCTGGGGGCCTCGTCTGGCCCTGGGAGCCTCGTCTGGCCCTGGGGGCCTCGTCTGGCCCTGGGGGCCTCGTCTGGCCCTGGGGGCCTCGTCTGGCCCTGGGGCCTCCCTGGTAACCACCAAACTAGTCCAACCGGACTCCTCATCACCTCCATAGAGGCCCTCAGGTGCCGCCATCTTACTTTCATCTCGGTAAATACAGAGATAAAGTCCTTGTTTAAAACACTACTGCTCACGTCTGTGTGTCATTACCTCACTTCTCTCCACTGGTCCACCCACTTCCCCCTGGTCTATGTCCCATGTTACTCTCCTTGTAACACCGGGTCTGGTCTCCTCCTATATACTCTGAGAACTTTCTCTCCTTATATTTGTTACATTTCTAACTTCTCTGACAAATTGTGGTTCGAGATCACCTTCACAA
This sequence comes from Procambarus virginalis, assembly GCA_020271785.1. Taxonomy (NCBI): domain Eukaryota; kingdom Metazoa; phylum Arthropoda; class Malacostraca; order Decapoda; family Cambaridae; genus Procambarus; species Procambarus virginalis. The sequence continues at coordinate 3,463 of WNGS01121449.1, forward strand.
TTCTTAATTAGTTGTGGATGCTAATTCTTTAATTGGTTATCAATTAAGAACTAATTCTTAATTAGTTCTTACCCATGGGATTCTTTAATACCATGGGTATTCATTTTGGGTCATTATTCATACAAAACATTTGATACGTCATACAAAGTTCTTCACTTAACTATGAAAGCTTAAGAGTTATTATATGAATGAGTCTCTCGCAGCCACCGGTTTGAGACCGGGGTGGGGGGGGGGGTTGTGACGTGTGTGTGTGGGGGGGGGGTGTTGTGACGTGTGTGTGGGGGGGGGAGGGTTGTGACGTGTGGGGGTTGTGACCTTGGAGGTGTGTATTACTGTGCAAGGTGAGGATGGTGGCGACGTGAGGCATCGCGCATGTTGGGAAATAATGAGGTTTGTCGCCAGTAGTCTGGAGTAGGGGGTCCCCCCTACACTGTCTCCCCCCCAACACTGCCTTCCCCTCCCTGCTACACTGCCTTCCTCTCCCCCCTACACTGACTTCCCCTCCCTGCTACACTGCCTTCCTCTCCCCCCAACACTGCCTTCCCCTCCCTGCTACACTGCCTTCCTCTCCCCCCAACACTGACTTCCCCTCCCTGCTACACTGCCTTCCTCTCCCCCCTACACTGACTTCCCCTCCCTACTGCTGCTCGCTGCTTGCTGTACTGAATAAGTGGTTCAAAATCACTGTCGTATGGACACGAACACAGACGAGCGTCACTCATGAAGATGAGGCAGACATCAGCAACATTAGCACGTAAGGAAATAGAAGTTCAATTAGATCTGATGTTTTCTATTGACAAAACATATTGCTTCAAAATTTTAGGTCCGATATGAGTGAAATCTCCGATGCCCAACGGCCGTAAAGCATTAATAAGAGAAGTTATGACCTATTTAGATATAAGAGTATATTATATATATATATATATATATACATATATATATATACATATATATATATATACATATATTATATATATATATATATCCGACGACCTTGTGAAGGAAATTCTACCTGCCTACTTACATCAGCTGGCAGGTGTACATGATCCCAATTTTACAAGCTGTGCCACAGAGTGGGCCTCTCGTGCAGGCCAATCACCTCAATCACCATCCCCGAAAGCCCACAAGCAATCCAGCTGGGATGGCCCCATTGTAGACCAAGTTGCTGCAGAGTGCTTGGGTGCTGCAACAACACAACACGACATTGCTCGCTTCACAGCAGTAGCAGCCCCACATACAAGGGATTTCCTGTTAGCAACCCCAATGTCGGCAACTGGCACGCGTCTCACACCATACGCCCTCCGAATTGCTGTGGCCCTCCGCCTTGCTGCCCCAATCCACACCAGATATAGGTGTATTTGTGGCGAGGTGGTGGCTGACAGGTACGGCCACCATGGCCTACTCTGCCAAAGCAAAGGGGGATGGCACTCGAGGCATAGTGAAGTTAACGACATCATCAAGAGGAGCCTCACCACAGCTGGATGCCCAGCTGAAAGAGGGGCCCCGTTGCCTAACGCCCCGTAACTCTGATGCTCTTATTGGTCGCCCGGATGATATCACAGTGAACCCCTGGAAGAATGGTAAGCAGTTGGTATGGGATTACACGTGCGTATCAACCCTGGCTAAGACCTACATTGACCTCAGTGTTGCACAACCAGGTGGCGCTGCCACCCACAGGGAAGCAGCCAAATCCCGTAAGTACAGAGAACTGGATCACCACTACAATTTTGTCCCCATTGCTTCTGAGAAACTCGTCGCCTGGGGTAAACGTGCTGCCAGTTTTTTTAAAGAACTGGGTTCTAAGCTCATTGAAACAATAAGGGACCCAAGAGCTGCCAGCTTTCTTTTCCAGTGCCTTAGCGTGGCGATACAGAGGGGAAATGCACACTGCATTCAGGGTTCCTGCCCGCCATCTGAGGAGCTGAAGGAACTCGACAACTTATGATAACCATATTTGTACCCTATATGTAACTCCTTTTTTGTAACAAAGTTCAAATAAAACAAATATATATGTGTACATACAAAAGAATGGGGGTGGTAGGAGAAGAAAATATTAGTGGTCAGTGAGAAACCACAAGGTCTTCTATGAACACTTTTTATTTTCTTCTCCGAGGCTATGGGTCCCCACATTGGCACCAGAGGTGGTACCCTTACAAACTTAAAAAAATAAATATATGTATATATATATGTATATATATATATATATATATATGTAATATATATATATATATATATATATATATATATATATATATATATATATAAAATAAATATATGTATAAAATATATATATATATATATATATATATATATATATATATATATATATATATATATATATATATATATATAAAATAATATATGTATAAAATATATATATATATATATATATATATATATATATATATATATATATATATATATATATATATATATATTATTATTAAATATGACCGAAAAAGTAAGATTAATAATTCTAACACGAATTTTCTCAATTTTCCTTATGTTTGTTTTTACTGATGACGGTAAATGAAAAATCAATTCTCCAAAATTCATTCTTTATTTCTTAGTCTGACGCGACACTTGAGCGCGTTTCGTAATACTTATTACATTTTCAAAGACTTTAGTTACACACACACAGAACAACTATAACTGAACAGAGTTTAAACAGCTTTTCTTTTTTATACCTGCATTTGGGTGAGGTGACATGTTACAATGGTTTGGAACACAGAACACGAAACAATGGGTATAAGCTAAAGGGAAGAATAGATCTGTAACTGCAGAAGGCCTATTGGCCCGTATTTCTTGATGTTTCTATATTGGAGCGGAGTCTTGAAGTGGGTAGAATATAGTTGTGCGTTAATTGGCTGTTGATTGCTGGTGTTGACTTCTTGATGTGTAGTGCCTCGCAGATGTCAAGCCGCCTGTTGTCGCTGTATCTATCAATGATTTCTGTGTTGTTTGTTAAGATTTCTCTGGTGATGGTTTGGTTGTGGGAAGAGATTATATGTTCCTTGATAGAGCCCTGTTGCTTATGCATCGTTAATCGCCTGGAAAGAGATGTTGTTGTCTTGCCTATATATTGAGTTCTTTGGGGCTTACAGTCCCCAAGTGGGCATTTGAAGGCATAGACGACATTGGTCTCTTTCAAAGCGTTCTGCTTTGTGTCTGGAGAGTTTCTCATGAGTAGGTTGGCAGTTTTCTTGGTTTTATAGTAAATCGTCAATTGTATCTTCTGATTTTTGTCTGTAGGGATAACGTTTCTATTAACAATATCTTTCAGGACCCTTTCCTCCGTTTTATGAGCTGTGGAGAAGAAGTTCCTGTAAAATAGTCTAATAGGGGGTATAGGTGTTGTGTTAGTTGTATCTTCAGAGGTTGCATGGCGTTTCACTTTCCTTCTTATGATGTCTTCAATGAAACCATTGGAGAAGCCGTTGTTGACTAGGACCTGCCTTACTCTACAGAGTTCTTCGTCGACTTGCTTCCATTCTGAGCTGTGGCTGAGAGCACGGTCGACATAAGCGTTAACAACACTCCTCTTGTACCTATCTGGGCAGTCACTGTTGGCATTTAGGCACATTCCTATGTTTGTTTCCTTAGTGTAGACTGCAGTGTGGAAACCTCCGCTCCTTTCCATGACTGTTACATCTAGAAAGGGCAGCTTCCCATCCTTCTCCATCTCGTAAGTGAAACGTAACACAGAATTCTGCTCAAACGCTTCTTTCAGCTCCTGCAGATGTCTGACATCAGGTACCTGTGTAAAAATGTCGTCAACATACCTGCAGTATATGGCCGGTTTCAAGTTCAAGTCGACTAAGACTTTTTCCTCAATAGTACCCATGTAGAAGTTTGCAAACAGGACGCCTAGGGGAGAACCCATAGCGACCCCATCTACTTGCTTATACATGTGCCCATCCGGGCTCAAGAAGGGTGCCTCCTTAGTACAAGCTTGGAGTAGTTTCCTCAGGATATTTTCTGGCATGTCAAGGGGAGTACAGGCCGGGTCTCGATACACTCGGTCCACTATCATCCCGATTGTTTCATCCACAGGTACGTTGGTGAACAGTGATTCTACGTCCAACGATGCTCTTATCCCTGTAGCCCGTGTTCCCCGCAGTAAGTCAACAAATTCCTTCGGGGATTTCAGGCTGAAGTTGCACGGGACATAAGGAGTCAGTAAGCCGTTGAGTCGTTTCGCCAGTCTGTACGTGGGTGTGGGTATCTGGCTGATAATTGGCCGAAGTGGGTTTCCAGGCTTATGCGTCTTGACGTTTCCATACGCATATCCAGGTTTATATTCTCCAATAATCTTTGGCAGGTGGAGTCCGGATTTCTTGGCATTCACAGTTTCAATCAACTTGTTGACCTTTGTTTTCAATTCCGAATTGAAAACAAATCCGAATTGAAAACAAAGGTCAACAAGTTGATTGAAACTGTGAATGCCAAGAAATCCGGACTCCACCTGCCAAAGATTATTGGAGAATATAAACCTGGATATGCGTATGGAAACGTCAAGACGCATAAGCCTGGAAACCCACTTCGGCCAATTATCAGCCAGATACCCACACCCACGTACAGACTGGCGAAACGACTCAACGGCTTACTGACTCCTTATGTCCCGTGCAACTTCAGCCTGAAATCCCCGAAGGAATTTGTTGACTTACTGCGGGGAACACGGGCTACAGGGATAAGAGCATCGTTGGACGTAGAATCACTGTTCACCAACGTACCTGTGGATGAAACAATCGGGATGATAGTGGACCGAGTGTATCGAGACCCGGCCTGTACTCCCCTTGACATGCCAGAAAATATCCTGAGGAAACTACTCCAAGCTTGTACTAAGGAGGCACCCTTCTTGAGCCCGGATGGGCACATGTATAAGCAAGTAGATGGGGTCGCTATGGGTTCTCCCCTAGGCGTCCTGTTTGCAAACTTCTACATGGGTACTATTGAGGAAAAAGTCTTAGTCGACTTGAACTTGAAACCGGCCATATACTGCAGGTATGTTGACGACATTTTTACACAGGTACCTGATGTCAGACATCTGCAGGAGCTGAAAGAAGCGTTTGAGCAGAATTCTGTGTTACGTTTCACTTACGAGATGGAGAAGGATGGGAAGCTGCCCTTTCTAGATGTAACAGTCATGGAAAGGAGCGGAGGTTTCCACACTGCAGTCTACACTAAGGAAACAAACATAGGAATGTGCCTAAATGCCAACAGTGACTGCCCAGATAGGTACAAGAGGAGTGTTGTTAACGCTTATGTCGACCGTGCTCTCAGCCACAGCTCAGAATGGAAGCAAGTCGACGAAGAACTCTGTAGAGTAAGGCAGGTCCTAGTCAACAACGGCTTCTCCAATGGTTTCATTGAAGACATCATAAGAAGGAAAGTGAAACGCCATGCAACCTCTGAAGATACAACTAACACAACACCTATACCCCCTATTAGACTATTTTACAGGAACTTCTTCTCCACAGCTCATAAAACGGAGGAAAGGGTCCTGAAAGATATTGTTAATAGAAACGTTATCCCTACAGACAAAAATCAGAAGATACAATTGACGATTTACTATAAAACCAAGAAAACTGCCAACCTACTCATGAGAAACTCTCCAGACACAAAGCAGAACGCTTTGAAAGAGACCAATGTCGTCTATGCCTTCAAATGCCCACTTGGGGACTGTAAGCCCCAAAGAACTCAATATATAGGCAAGACAACAACATCTCTTTCCAGGCGATTAACGATGCATAAGCAACAGGGCTCTATCAAGGAACATATAATCTCTTCCCACAACCAAACCATCACCAGAGAAATCTTAACAAACAACACAGAAATCATTGATAGATACAGCGACAACAGGCGGCTTGACATCTGCGAGGCACTACACATCAAGAAGTCAACACCAGCAATCAACAGCCAATTAACGCACAACTATATTCTACCCACTTCAAGACTCCGCTCCAATATAGAAACATCAAGAAATACGGGCCAATAGGCCTTCTGCAGTTACAGATCTATTCTTCCCTTTAGCTTATACCCATTGTTTCGTGTTCTGTGTTCCAAACCATTGTAACATGTCACCTCACCCAAATGCAGGTATAAAAAAGAAAAGCTGTTTAAACTCTGTTCAGTTATAGTTGTTCTGTGTGTGTGTAACTAAAGTCTTTGAAAATGTAATAAGTTTTACGAAACGCGCTCAAGTGTCGCGTCAGACTAAGAAATAAAGAATGAATTTTGGAGAATTGATTTTTCATTTACCGTCATCAGTAAAAACAAACATAAGGAAAATTGAGAAAATTCGTGTTAGAATTATTAATCTTACTTTTTCGGTCATATTTAATAACATATGTCTACAGGAAAGACTGCTACCAAAATATACTAATATATATATATATATATATATATATATATATATATATATATATATATATATATATATATATATATATATATATATATAACTGAAAACTCACACCCCAGAAGTGACTCGAACCCATACTCCCAGGAGCAACGCAACTGGTATGTACAGGGACGCCTTAAACCACTTGACCATCACGACCGGACATAAGGAAGTGATAGCCGAGGCTATATGAACCACTTCCCCGCCGGCACTCGGATGGTAATCTTGGGCATAGCATTTTATCAAATCACCTCATTTTTTGGGGCAACACGTGAGGAACACAAATGCAAACAAGAATTGTTTGCATTTGTGTTCCTCAAGTGTTGCCCCAAAAAATGAGGTGATTTGATAAAATGCTATGCCAAGATTACCATCCGAGTGCCGGCGGGGAAGTGGTTCATATAGCCTCGGCTATCACTTCCTTATGTCCGGTCGTGATGGTCAAGTGGTTTAAGGCGTCCCTGTACATACCAGTTGCGTTGCTCCTGGGAGTATGGGTTCGAGTCACTTCTGGGGTGTGAGTTTTCAGTTGTATCTAGTCCTGGGGACCATTCAGGCTTGTTTGCATATAAATATATATATATATATAATATATATATATATTATATATATATATATATATATATATATATATATATATATGCAATTGACGATCACTAAACACTGATCATTTGTATGCGGAAAAACCACAAAGAATTGGAGAAGAGAGATGAACGTTTCGGCTTGTTAAGGCCGTTGCCACATCAGGATGTTGACAACGGCCTTAACAAGCCGAAACGTTCATCTCTCTTCTCCAATTCTTTGTGTTTTTCCGCCTATATATATATATATATATATAATATATATATATATATATATATATATATATATTATATATATATTAGTATATTTTGGTAGCAGTCTTTCCTGTAGACATATATTATTAAATATGACCGAAAAGAAAGGTTAATAATTCTTACCCGAATATTCTCTATATTTCTTTTACTGTCGATGGTAATTGAAAAATCAGTTATCCAAAATTCATTTTTATTTCTAGTCTGACGCGACACTTGAGCGTGTTTCGTAAACTTATTACATTTTCAAAGACTTTAGTTTACACACACACAACTATAACTGAACAGAGTTAAACAGCTTCGATTTTATACCTGCATTTGGGTGAGGTGATATGTTACAATAGTTTTGGATGAGGTGAAAACAAACTTTCAACACCAACACAGAACACGAAACAATGGGTATAAGCTAAAGGGAAGAATAGAAGTGACTGCAGAGGCCTATTGGCCCATATTTCTTGATACTTCTGTATTGGATAGGAGTCTTGAAGTGGGTAGAATATAATTGTGCGTTAATTGGCTGTTGATTGCTGGTGTTGACTTCTTGATGTGTAGTGCCTCGCAGATATCAAGCCCCTGCTATCGCTGTATCTATCGATGATTTCCGTGTTTTTTGTTACGATTTCTCTGGTATGGTCTGGTTGTGGGAAGAGATTATATGTTCCTTGATAGAGCCCTGTTTTATGCATCGTTAATCGCCTGGAAAGAGATGTTGTTGTCTTGCCTATATAGGCAAGACAACATATATGTAGGTGTTAGCCAGGGTTGTTGTTGTCTTGCCTATATAGGCAGACAAACAACATCTCTTTCCAGGCGATTAACGATGCATAAGCAACAGGCTCTATCAAGGAACATATAATCCTTCCCACAACCAGACCATCACCAGAGAAATCGTAACAAAAAACACGGAATCTCGATAGATACAGCGATAGCAGGCAGCTTGATATCTGAGAGGCACTACACATCAAGAAGTCAACATCAGCAATCAACAGCCAATTAACGCACAATTATATTCTACCCACTTCAAGACTCTGCTCCAATATAGAAGCATCAAGAATATGGGCCAATAGGCCCTCTGCAGTTTCTTCTATTCTTCCCTTTAGCTTTTACCATTGTTTTCGTGTTCTGTGTTGTGTTGAAAGTTGTTTTCACCTCATCCAAAACTATTGTAACATATCACCACCCAAATGCAGATATAAATCGAAGCTGTTTACCTGTTCAGTTATAGTTGTGTGTGTGTAAACTAGTCTTTGAAAATGTAATAAGTTTTACGAAACACGCTCAAGTGTCCCGTCAGACTAGAAATAAAAATGAATTTTGAAGAACTGATTTTTCAATTAACCATCGACAGTAAAAAGAAACATAAGAAATATAGAGAAAATTCGTGTTAGAATTATTAATCTTACTTTTTCAGTCATATTTAATAATATATACATATTTTATATATAAATAAATATTATATATATATATATATATATATATATATATATATATATATATATATATATATATATATATATTCGCACAAACGGGACCAGACTGTGCGACACAGTGGTGCCAGGATCAGGTTGGTTACCGTTACCTGTGGCAGGTGGCTACAGGTGACGGATCTCCCAATCTTGAGCACTCCTGGTACAAACTCCAACTCCAGGTGATCATGATCTCTCACGCTACATTACTGAATGTCCAGTCATTACACCCTTCAGACTTGCTGATGAGGTCCCTGGAGCTGGTAATTACTTTATTACCTCTCGTGTTCATGATGATATCCTCATAATGCATTGAGTGTGTGGCAGGGCAGACTACTGATGACTATCCGTGGTGCGAGGCGGACTGGCGGCC
>WNGS01121458.1:0-12036 GCA_020271785.1 Procambarus virginalis
TAAATAAAGTATTTTTTTTATAGCTCTTATTACCGAAAAAATGTTGCTAAACTAAATACATAACACATAACATATAATTTGATGTAAATCGAATATTTAAGGGGAAATTTATGTTACTGGATCAGGCTTAAACCCACCAGCCAACTGAAGGGTGTACGTATAGACTTAGACTGCGTTCGTACAGTATGCACCCATTGCCCTTAGCTTTGTCTGCGATTGACGTACAGTATTTATCCGCCGGTGGCAGAATAATTGTGGAATGACCATTTTTTTACTACAGGTCTTTGGTTTTATAAACAAAATGTCCTCAGGGGGCTTACATAGTGCCTATATTAAATCCAAAACGACATGCATATTTGCAAGAACTAGTAGCAGAAAATCAAACAAGCAGGAGAACAGCCGTAACAAGCAGGAGAACAGCTGTACCATGCACGAGAACAGCCGTACCCCAGCACGGAGAAAGCCGTACACCAGCACGAGCACACCCGTACCCGTAGCCTGAGAACAGCCGTACCCAGCACGAGAGCAGCTGTACCAAGCACGAGAACAGCCGTACCCCAGCAAGAGAACCCCGTACCAAGCTACCACCGAGAAGTAGGCCGAACCCATGCCACTGGAGAACAGTCTCATACCCAGCACGTGAGAACAGCCGTACCCGCATGAGCACAGTTTGTACCCGCATCTGGTACAAACAGCCGTACCCGGCACTGGTACAACAGCCGTACCCAGCACAGCACATTTGTACCCAAGCACTGGTACAACAGCAGCCAGCATCAGCTCAGAAGCGGCTGAACGCACAGCAGCAGCGAGCACCAGCAAAGCTGATGCAACATCTAAAAACATCGTGTGCAACATTAATAGTTAGAACAAGTGTTAAATTCAAGTGTGTACTCAGTGTTAAAAATAAAGTTGCATCATATTTTAGTGTACAATAGTTCTTCCTAACTGTATTGTATCGTACTCAACATACACAGAACGACTTTTTAATCACACAGTGCTAACGGCATAATGCACTGCAGTACGTATTACTGTAGAGCATTCCAAATCCCATCGACCAACTGTCAAGAATGGCATGTAACTATCAACACATAATGGTACAATTTATGAATACAGTATTTTTTAGTGTAGAGATAGTAATATATAGGTAATATGTTATATTTATCAATTATTTATTGTGTAGCAAGAAAAAAAAACGTACACTGACACTCAAACGCCTCCTGAAGGTCACATCTTGCAACGAATCCAATGCTCTAACGAACATTGGGGTCTGTGTCCACATATAGTATGTTTTCGGTTAATCGAGGGTTGTGAACTGTATGGTGATAAACAGTGTAGATATTTTATATAATTGTGTATATAGCGTAATACCCACCACAAACAGTATGAATTTAGTAGGGAGAAATTAGTGCGCTGGCCTTGAGCGGGGCAGTCCATCACTGACTGTGTGGGTCCTACGTCCTTGTGTGCCTTTACTCACCATACGAAGCTTAGATGTTACGATTTTAGGGTGAACAAAACATGGAAATACTTATATATAACGTCGTGATATTAAAAGCAAAAACAGTATGGTGGGTGGAGAATGGTGGAGTCAGGTGAGGTGAGGAAGGGGTCTGGAGGAAGTGCATCAGGTGGCGGCTGCCACTGCCTGTCACTGCCACTGCATTGCCACCTGCACATCAGCATACTAACTTAGTAGTGCTCGTTATGGTGAAACCGAATTAGAGTACTTATATGAGCGTCTGTATATAGTGAATACAAAGCACAAAAACAGTATTGTGGGAGGAGAATGTGGGTGAGTCATGTTACGTACCTCTATAAGCTACGTAATTAACCCTTAACATGCTCGGGGTCTAATATCCTGCTATCCGCACAGGCGCATGTCATTTTGAAAAAAAAAAAATTATTTTTTCTTCCTAACCTGTTAATTTGTATTCACTGATCACGGGAAAAATAATAAAAAAATCGTAAGTGCCATATATTGCCCGCTATAGGGCGGGGAAGTCTGGCAAATTATAGGCGCTGACTCAGCATGCGTCCCAGGCGGTCTGTTGCTCGCCAGCTGTCAGGCCAGAGTTGCAACAAAGAGATAATTACCTAATTATTTCAATGTCTCTGATTGATGTTTCATAGTTTTTTTGCTGTAATATTATTCAATAGTGTGTAGTTTGATATATTTATATAATAAAATGAGTGAATCATTGCTGTACTCAAAAATATGGTGTACATATTGTTGATTCAGTCATGTTCATCAATCAGTGAACAAATACTTTGTCGGTTATTACACTATAAGCACAGGTTATATATAAGTATCTGCATGTTTTGTTCACTATAACGAACCACTAAGTAGCTATTATGAGTCAAAAAGTAACGAGGAGTGACCGCCGTGTACCAGCCAGCCACTCCCGCCCTCCCTCCAGTCATCTGACTCGCCCACATTCTCCTCCCACAATACTGTTTTTGCTATAATTCACTATATACAGACGGTATATATAAGTATCTACATGTTTTGTTCACCATAACTGTACATCTAAGCTTGTATGGTGAGTAAAGTCACAAAGACATAGGACCTAACACAGTCAGCTGATGGCTGCCTCCCTCAAGGCCAGATACACTAATATTTCTCCTCCAACAAAACTGTGTGGTGTTATTACACTATATACACACATTATAAATAAATATCTACCTGTTTTATTCACCATACTTGTACAAATAAACTGGTATGGTGCCCAAAGACTATCGTGGTAACCAGTAAACAACACCGTCGTCTGCACGGTGGCGTCGTGCAGACGACGCCACCGCCCTCACCAAAATGGCGGCTCCAAACCTTCTCTTGCTGTTTATACCCTCTATACACACGTTATATATAAGTATCTACATTTGTGTTCACTATAGCGAACCACTAAGCTGGTATGCTGAGTGCAGTCAATAAAAGGTGGCCACACACAGTCAGAAAACATCGCCACCACCCTCCCTCCCACAGCATTACTCCTCCCTCCATGGCGCACAGCGCTAAATATCATCGCAATCCTGCTATTATCAGAACCCTGGTCACTTTTATCACAGTCAGGGGTCTTCTGTAATAATATCATCGCTACATAATAGCATGAACAAGTATATTATGGCATTTTTAGGCGATGCTGTGGTCACAAGCTGAACAGCAGTGCTGTGAGCTCATGCTGCGTGCGTCAGGCTTGGTAGCTTATGCGATACTGAGGCCCCTAACACCCGGGAGTTTGGCCCACGATTTTTTTTAAAAATGGCGTCTGTTTACAAGAGCCCTGACGAAGGTGTGGTGAACCCCGTGTATCCGCGGGCCGTTTAAATCTTCCGTAGTGCTCCAACACTTCGTATGAAGTGAAGAGCAGTCGACTGGTAAAACGCCTAGCACTTCATATGAAGTGATGCGCACTTTAAGGGTTAAATACATTAATTTGTACTTCTACATTAATTTGTACTTCTATATATGCCTTGTTTTATCTGATTACATGTATGTACATCTAAATATTCTTAATTGTATGTAAGTTATGTGTTGCCTGATTTATATGTTGAATTAGGCCTAACTTTTTCCACCCTTGGGAACAATTATATTCTCTTTGTTTGCTCACGGCTGATTTTGTGGGAAAGTGGTTTTATTAATGACCATCAGTAGGAAGCATTGATGGGAATTCTGTAATTGTTTGAACATTGGGGGGCAACATTCCGTGAGAGACTTCTAGTTCCTGGTGGCTGGGGAGCGTTGCCAATATTTCCCTTTGTTATTTTATTTTAATTACTGCATGTATTAATAATTACATTATTTTTGTTATGCATGTTATTCTGACCATTTACTAAGTTACTTTAAGATTACTCTTGTCACATTATTTTGCTCCATGTAAGTTTAATTAAATAATGTTAGTTTGGCAATTCTTCGCGGGGCAGAAGCAATGTTTTTGACTCCCGCAGATTAACCACTTAACTGCGCCAACCGAGTTTTCTCGGTCGGCGGGAAACTGCGCCAACCGAGAAAACTCTTTTCGATTTTTCGTAACCAATTATACATGTGTACGAGCTTGGTTGTGTACGAAATGGACTCTTAGGACCTCCAGTGAGAGGCAGCCATCTTGGAAAAAAATCCCAGAATGCCCTGGGGCTGCTGGCTGGGTTAGTACTGAATGAGCAACCATGGGTGTCGCACGCGCCTCTGGCTCCCAAACACCTGTCCGACGCGGTGTTGAAGATAATGCTCTGTCAGTGAAATTCAAACCTTATTGTTTGAAGAACATAAGGGTCATAATGTTGGGGAAGCCAGGCGCAATAAGGACCTAACACAAAGGTCGGATGCAAGTGATACAGCACCTAATGAGGACGATACAGGGAGCGTATCCAGTTGTAGCTCTGAGCGTCATCTTTGCAATTCTATGCTGTTTATTCAGATGATACTTACATGAATCATTTTTTGCGTTCAGTGATGATGCATCTGATACAAATGGCATAGATGAACAGTGTTAGCGGCTTCCATTTTGGTGTTTTCCATAGATATTTTCAAGAATGCCTGAATCTCTTCTCAACTGATGGACACTCTTGAGTCTAGTTGAATCTCTTCCTGACTGATGGACACTCTTGAGGCTAGCTGAATCTCTTCCTGACTGACGGACACTCTTTACGTATGCTGAATCTCTTTCTGTGTGGGACCATACAAAGCGATCTTTTCAAGACTATCTTACAAATTGATCTTTTCCTATAATCTTTTCAATACTACCTTATGCTTTACAAGCTTGGTTACATGCAACCTACAAGTACTAAAGCCAAGGGTGTATGTGAGTGCGTTATTTGCAAGCACACAGAATGAAGAAACAAGCAGCGAAAATTTATCTGTACCTGGTGCACTGAGCGAAGTCGCGCTGTGTACCATGGGTTACTTCGTTGATTATTACTCAATTCCGAAGTACTGAGTGTGTAATACAGTGTTACTGTGAAAATAGTGTGTGAAACTGTACATATTGTAATTTTAGTGAATTTTTAACAGGTAATATTGCGACAATAAACATTTATTGTGGACACACTACTGACACATGTATCACAGTTCCATGGAACATTATGAACGTTCTACTGTATGCATATTATAAAGGACACAAATATGCATCATATACGATAAAAAAACAAATAAAACCGCATTGGAAATCCATAAAACAAATAATTGAAAATATATTTGTGGCAACACCCAGTGCTTGAATGGCCCGCTCGACCGTGTCTGGGCAAGTCACGCACGGGCGACCAGGCCCTGATGACGTCACAGCGCACTTTGTCCACGTCCCTACAGCCAAAGTAAGTGGAATTTGGTATTTATTTTTACATAGACATGTTCAGGGAAGGGAATTTATCATTTTACGAAGAAAAAATAATTTTTGGGAACACTTCATTTCATGCGCACCGGGGGAATTTCTCAATAAACTCCGCGCAGCACGGTGGTTAAGTAGTCAGTGACTCGCACGGGACAGGAGAGATAACAATTTTGGAGATAAGTCTGTTAACATTTGTTTTGCCATACATATACATTTATGTTATAGGAGAGACAATACTTTGATTTTGCTTTATAAGTGATCTTGTCCATCTGTGCTTTATATAATACTGTATTGATTATATTGTTAATATATGTAATATAATTTATATGTATATTTCTTCAGTCCTAAGGGAGAAATACTTTATTCTTGCTTGTGCCAATCATGTGGTTACACTGGTGACCCGCTCTATATTACAGTAATTTTGTCATGTCCCTAGACTACAAGTTTCTTGCTGCTGTACAGGGTTACGAGCCGTGACGAACGATCTGGTAACATAGTTATGGGGGCCTGTGCCGGGAAATATTGTTCCCACTTAAACTTAACTGTGCTAATCTAACCTTGCCTTCCTAGGTACCAGAGTCTTGTGTGTTTTCTGCTAATAACTATTCCATGTGCCATGCAAGCCTTCCTGTGTGTCAAGTAACAACGTTTCACGATTTTGAGGTAAGTCATCCTAAATATTTTGTTTGTGCAGTGAGGCCAAGCGAATTTTCAGTGTTGTGACAATTTTACAGTGAAGTGTAGTGCAGTGCCATCGTGTTAATTATTGTGAATCAAGTGCCAAGTGTTAGTAACGATGGAGGATAAAGTTTCGACGTTGTTGGCTCATCCAGACTTTGAGGGAATTAAGAGCCTAAAAAAGTCTGAGTTAGTAGACATGGCAAATCAATTGGATTTGACCGCCAACAATAGAATGGTTAAAGCCCAAATGGTGAAAGTCATAGTGACGCATTTTGTTGAAAACGGAGTTAGACGAAGAAATTCTGGAGGAGTTAAGAGAAGAGTCGAGTGATCAGATGATGTTAAAGTGTCTTGAGTTAGAAGCTCGTCAATTAGAGCTTGAAGCTCAAAAGGAACAGAAAATATTAGAGGCTGAAGCTCGTCAAAGAGAGATTGAGGCTCAAAAGCAACAGAAACTATTAGAGGTGGAAGCTCAGCAGAGGGAGCTTGAGACTAGGCGTTTAGAGGTTATGGCACAGTTGCAACTAGAAGCAACCAGGAAGGAACAATTAGAGATTCAACAACAGATGGCTGACACTAACTATAGACTTGAAACACAGCGTATGGCAGCTGGGCATGGAAATACTAGTAATGTTTCAACTAATAATGATAATAATCCCATAAGGATGAATAAGTATATAGAATTACCCAAGTTTAATGAGGAGGATCCTGAGGTTTTCTTTACACATTTTAATAAGATTGCAATCAGTATGAACTGGCCAAGGGATCAATGGGTAGCAATCATGCAGTCTCAATTTAAAGGGCGTAGTCAGGAGGTTTTTACATCCCTACCTGATGCTCATAGTTTTGATTATGAATTTGTAAAGAAAAGCATCTTAAATGCGTATCAATTAAATCCAGAGGCACACAGGCAAAAGTTTAGGAACCTAAGGAGAGTAAGCGATCAGACAATAGCTGATTTTACTCGTCAAAAGACGAACTATTGCAACAGATGGTTAAAGTCACTTTCAGTAACAGAGTATGATGCTCTAAAGAATCTTCTTATCATGGAAGAAGTATTGTCATGTCTCCCAGACAAGTTGTCTACTTTTATGGCAGAACAAAAGAATGTAACAGACATTTATGAGCTGTCAAAGCTCGCTGATGAGCATGAGTTGTTGACTAAGGCCCAGTTTACGGCCACTTCACCCAAGTCTAGTCGTAGAGTAAATTATAATGCTCACAGAACTCCGTATCATTATAAGTCCACTCCTAGTGCTCCAGTTACTCCCGTGAACTCTTCTCTTACTAACCCTAAGATTGTTACTCCACTGCCAGGATCATCTAAGCCTAGTAATGCTAATTCTAAACCTGCAGTTGGTTCTACCAGTGTGTCCACTGTCAAGCATTGTACACATTGTAAGAGAAGGGGTCATGTGATTTCTTCATGTTTTAGCTTGCATCCTGAACTACGGCCAACTGGTCTTATTATGAGTAAAGGATTGCAACATATTCATTCTTTATGTACTACAGTCAATCCCAATTGGATGGCTGACTTTAAACCATATATTTCCACAGGTACATTATTATGTAATAATGGTAGACATAAGACTTCAATTACTCCGTGATACTGGAGCGTCACAGTCTCTTATTGCCCAGAATGTACTTGCTGATGTTGACACCCGAGATCTTGGGGAAGTTGTGCTTCTCCAAGGTATTGCAGGTAGTGTGCAACCGGTGTCTTTAATGCAAATTAACCTTGATTCTAATTATATTTCAGGATGGTGTAATGTTGGTGTAAGTAAACAACTGCCCATTCCTGGGGTAGACATTATTCTAGGTAATGATTTTGGCAACCGAAAGGTTGCAGGGCCCAAGTGTCCCATAATGTTAACTAATCCCAATAATGTATTAGCTCAACCAGAAGCAGATGATGATATTATTTACCCTGCTTGTGTTGTAACTAGATCAATGGGAAAACCAGGTGAGAGTAATTCTGTCTCCACTGAGGTTGCTGTTCCCAAGTCCAGGACCCCTTCGGAAAAGGAGTGGGAGGTGGATCTTGAGGATTCCTTTATGACTCGACTGGATGATGAGAGTGAGGCAGTAGTAGAAGCCCCGCCGAACCTAAACCACAAGGAAAGTGAAGGTGAGGAGGCTGAACTATCTGTACCTTGCCCGCTTGTCTCCAGTGACCCAGTTGTCGAGAGTGAGGCCGAAGTAGCTATGGCTCCATTTTATTCTGATCAATCGGAAAAGAGATCAAGCTACTAGGTTCTTGCCCGCTCGCTGCTGAGTCTGAGTCATTGCCCTTAAGTGTTGTACAGACTACTGATCCTAGTTTAATTAAGTGTATTTCTGAGGCTCCTGATAATGTTGATGCATTGGAGGAAGGGACGGGTTTCTTTTTCAAGGATCGACTTCTGATGAGAAGGTGGAGACCCAAGGGAACTCCCTCTTCAGATGATTGTGAGATTAGAACCCAACTCGTTGTCCCCAATGAGTATCGTAGGCAGGTCCTGCAGGCTGCACATGATGATCCCATGGGAGGTCATCAAGGTATCACAAATATGTACCATAAGATATGCAAATATTTTTTCTGGCCTAAGTTAAAGAAAGACGTGGTCAGATATTGTCATAACTGTGTACCCTGTCAAATTGTTGGCAAACCAAATCAATCTGTGCCTAGAGCACCATTGCAACCTATTGTAGTTCCTGATGAACCATTTACTCATGTTGTAATTGATTGTGTAGGTCCTTTACCTAAGACTAAGTCGGGTAACATGTTTTTGTTCACTCTCATGTGCATGACTACAAGATTTCCTGAAGCTTATGCTTTAAGGAATACCAAGGCTCATAATCTCATCAAGTGTCTTGAACGATTCTTTTCCTTGTTTGGAATGCCTAGAGTTATTCAGAGTGATAATGGGGGAAATTTTTGTTCTAAAGTTTTCAGAACTTTTTGCGAGTCCCGAGGGATTCAGCACAAATTATCCAGTCCATATCATCCACAAAGCCAAGGTGGGCTTGAACGTTTCCACCAGACTTTAAAACAAATGTTGAGGACAACCGGAGAGACTTATCCACGTAATTGGGATGAGAATCTTCCCTTTGTGTTGTTTGCTGCTAGAGAAGGGTTACAAGAGTCCTTGGGATGTTCACCTTTTGAACTCGTGTTTGGTCACCAAGTGAGAGGTCCTCTTAAAATGCTCCAAGAAAAGTTGTTGGGAGATGTCTCTGTTCATCAGAGTGGGTTGTACTTGAGTAAGGTCAAGGACAAGTTGTGTCGGGCTCGAGAGTTGGCGAAAGAACATCTGGGAAGAACTCAACAAGCCATGAAATTACGATATGACAAGAAGTTCAAGGCTAAACTCAGGTCGTTTGCTGTCGGAGATTTGGTGTTGGTGTTGAAACCTCGTTTGGGGACTTCCATGTCCCATAAGTTTGCAGGACCCTACCAAGTGGTAGAGAAGGTGGGAGACCTAACTTATAAACTAATTAACCCTAATCTTTCAGAACCACAAATGACTGTGCACATTAACAGATTAAAAGCTTATGTTGGACCAGGTGTAGTAACTTGTTTTAGTCGGGAAGAGTTACCACCTGAGGATAATTGCAGTGAGGGAAATGATGTTAATATTCAACTTCTCAGTTCCAGTTCCAATGGCAGGGAGATGCTATGTCATTTACAGGAGGAGCAACGTGATGAGTTCCAGGTTCTGCTGGACAACCATACATCTCTGTTTGGGGAGGTTCCCACACAGACCCACCTCATCACCCACGACATTCAGCTCCTGGACAACACACCCATTCGACAACATCCGTACCGAGTGAATCCCGAAAAGAGGAAGATTATACAAGCAGAAGTGGACTATCTGCTCCAGCATAATTTCATTCGGCCAAGTCAAAGTACTTGGAGCTCTCCGTGTTTATTAGTGCCAAAACCAGGAGGAACCTGGAGATTGTGTGTTGATTATCGTAAACTGAACAAGAGCACTACTGTGGACGTTTTTCCCTTACCCCTTTTGGAGGAATGTATTGAATCAATAGGACATGCTCAATATGTAAGTAAACTTGACTTGTCAAAAGGCTATTACCAAATACCATTGACTGATTACGCTAGGGAGGTTACTGCTTTTGTGACACCTGATGGTGCTTACGAATTTAATGTCATGCCATTCGGTTTGATAAATGCACCTGCCACTTTTCAAAGACTCATGAATTTCTTACTCAAGGATGTGCCAGATTGTAGGGCCTACCTTGATGACATTGTTTTGTACAGTAAGAATTGGGCAGATCATCTCTTAGGCCTTAAGAACTTGTTTACAGTGTTGCAAACCGCAAAGTTAACCGTAAATATGAATAAGTGTAGTTGGGCAAGAGGTACTATAACCTATCTTGGACACGAAGTAGGACAAGGTAAGATTATTCCCTTACAAGATAAGATTCAAGCCATTGTGGACTACCCAGTGTTAACCAGTAGGAAAGGAGTCCAACGATTTATTGGTATGTGTGCATACTATAGGCGTTATTGTAGAAATTTTTCAACAGTGGCTGCTCCTTTGACAAATTTGTTACGCAAGCAAGTAAAGTTTCAGTGGACACAAGATTGTCAGAATGCTTTTCAGAACCTAAAGGGCATATTGTCCACATCACCTGTTCTTGCTAGTCCCCAATTTGATAAACCTTTTATATTACACATTGATGCGTCAGATGTTGGAATAGGGCTGTGCTTATTCAAGTTGGTTTAGATAATATTGAGCATCCTGTGTATTATTATTCAAGAAAATTTAATGCAGCTCAGAAGAATTATTCAGTGGTAGAAAAGGAGGCGTTGGGTCTTATATTGTCAATTAAGAAGTTTGAAATTTACCTTTCAGGAAACAAAGTGTTAGTATTTACAGACCACAACCCCTTATCTTCATAAATATGATGAAAGTTAAGAACCAACGAATTCTGCGCTGGTCATTGTTTTTGCAGGAATTTAATGTTGAGATCAAACATATTCCAGGCAGGCAGAATGTTATTGCTGATGCCTTGTCAAGAAGTTTTGATGTACCATAAATAAAATTTTTTTTTACTTAACATTTTTACTTCGGAAAAAATGCCATTGATCTTCAATCCATTGCATTTTTTTTCTTGGAGGTGGAAGTGTTACGTACCTCTATAAGCTACGTAATTAAATACATTAATTGTACTTCTACATTAATTTGTACTTCTATATATGCCTTGTTTTATCTGATTAATATGTACATCTAAATATTCTTAATTGTATGTAAGTTATGTGTTGCCTGATTTATATGTTGAATTAGGCCTAACTTTTCCACCCGTGGGAACGATTATATTCTTGTTTGCTCACGGCTGATTTCGTGGGAAAGTGGTTTTATTAATGACCATCAGTAGGAAGCACTGATGGAATTCTGTAATTTTTGAACATTGGGGGGCAACATTCCGTGAGAGACTTCTAGTTCCTGGTGGTGGGGGAGCGTTGCCAATATTTCCCTTTGTTATTTTATTTTAATTACTGCATGTATTAATAATTACATTATTTTTGTTATGCATGTTATTCTGACCATTTACTAAGTTACTTTAAGATTACTCTTGTCACATTATTTTGCTCCATGTAAGTTAATTAAATAATGTTAGTTTGGCAATTTTCGCGGGGCAGAAGCAATGTTTTGACTCCGCAGATTTAAGTAGTCAGTGACTCGCACGGGACAGGAGAGATAACATCTTTGGAGATAAGTCTGTTAACATTTGTTTTGCCATACATATACATTTATATTATAGGAGAGACAATACTTTGATTTTGCTTTATAAGTGATCTTGTCCATCTGTGCTTTATATAATATGTATTGATTATATTGTTAATATATGTAATATAATTTATATGTATATTTCTTCAGTCCTAAGGGAGAAATACTTTATTCTTGCTTGTGCCAATCATGTGGTTACACTGGTGACCCGCTCTATATTACAGCAATTTGTCATGTCCCTAGACTACAAGTTTCTTGCTGCTGTACAGGGTACGAGCCGTGACGAACGATCTGGTAAC
>WNGS01121460.1:0-11464 GCA_020271785.1 Procambarus virginalis
CCTGGGATCATAACACTCCCTCCCCTTGTTTTTGAGAATTATTCTAGTGGCTAGGCTCGAGATAACGCATCAGCTACTACATTGTCTCGCCCCTTATGTGCGTTATCACCAGGTCATACTCTTGAGCAATAAATCTGGTTAACCTCTGGTTCGCATGCTTCATTTTCTCAGGAAAACTAGGATTATGGTCTGTATACACCGTCACTGGGTGTCCTCCCCCACTCACATACACTTCAAAATGTTTCATTGCCATCACCAGGGCCAAGTCTCTTTCTCGACCGTACTGTACGACCTCTGGTGCTTAACGAACTTCTTCGAGAAGAAGGACTCTTCTGCGTCACACAGCTCCAGCCCCTATATCACTGGCATCTACAAATACGTAAACGGCGCTCCAAAATTGGGCGACACTAGTACAGGCGCCTCGGTCAACAGTCTTTGGTCTTTTCAAACGCTTCTTGCTGTTCCATTCCACTCCCACTTCTTGCTCTTTGATAGCAAACTCGTCATAGGAGCGGCTATGGTGGAGAATTTCCGCAGAACTTCCGTAATATCCAATCATACCGAGGTATCTCAACAAATTCTTTCTTACTCCTGGGCACCGGGAAGTTGTCAATGGCCTCCACCTTTGTTCTTACCGGAGCAACCTCGCCTTGCCCTACTATATATCCAAGGTACTCCAGGCGGCTCTCCCGAACTCGCTTTTTGCTAAGTTGATCGTCATGTTGGCCTTCTCCAGTCGATCGAACAAATCTCAAAGTCGATCCACGTGATCCTTCCAGGAATCAGCGAACACTACAATCATCATGTACACTGCACATCCGTCGCGCCTTGTAATACCTGATTCATTACTCGTTGGAAACAACTACCACTATTCTTCATTCCGAACGGCACCACTTTATATTGGTACAAGCCGTCGGGTGTCACGAACGCTGAGATCCTCTTGGCCTCCTCGGACAGGGGAATCTGGTAGTATCCCTTCAGCAGGTCTATTTTCGAGACATACCGTGCACTCCCATCCGATCTATGCAATCATCTATGCGTGGTATCGGGAACGAGTCAGCGACTGTGACTGCATTCACTTTCCTGTAATCGTGCAAACCAGTATTGCAATCACTCTTCTTCACGAGGAGGCACGGCGAACTCCAGTCACTGTCGCTAACCTCTGCCAAGTCGTTATCTAGCAGATACTTCTGCTCTCATCGCCGCTGCTTTCTCCGGGTTAACTCTGTAAGGGTGCTGCTTGATGGGGTCAGCACTCCCTACATTTACTTCGTGCACCGTTCCGCTGTGTCTTCTGGGCACGTCTGTGAATAACGACTTATTCCTCCGTAGGATCTCCACTAGTTCCTGGCGTTGGTCATCCTCCAAATGACCCAGACGCTCACCTATCTTGGCCAGGCTTTCCGTATTCGATATCTTCGCGCCATCGGCCCTCTCTAACTTACAGTTCTCCTCTTCTATTCCTTTGCCGTCTCCCACACAAAGCACAGTCGTCAGTGACGGGTTTCCATCTGTTCTTCATCGCCTAGAGGCTTATCTCTGTCATAGTACCTCTTTATCATGTTCACGTGGCAAACCTGTGACTTCCTCGGACGATCTGGCATGTGTATTACATAATTCACATCCCCTAGCGCCTTCTGGATGGTATATGGTCCACAAAATCTCGACTCGTATATACTTCCTTTCACCGGCAGGAGGACTAACACCTGATCTCCTTCTTGAAATCTCCTGCCCTTCGCCTTCCTGTCGTGATATCTTACCATCTCTGCCTGGGACGTTCTCAAATTTTCCTTGGCCAAATCTCTGGCCCTAGAGAGTCGCTCTCTAAAAGTTTCACATATTGTCCCACATCCACCTTAGGCCTATCCACGGTGAGCTGCTCCTTCAGCGCACCCACTGGGCTCCTCACGGAGTGTCCGTACACCAGTTGAAATGGGGTGAATCCAAGTGATTCTACTACCGCATCCCTGATGGCGAAACACAGATGGTAATGCCTCGTCCCAACTACTCCCTTCCTCAGCGCAGTATATCCTCAACAAGCTCTTTAGCGTTCCATGGAAACGTTCCAATGCTCCCTGCGACTGAGGGTGATACGGTGACGAGCGCACTTGCTCTACCCTCCATCCTTTCACAGTTTCCCTAAACAACTTCGACTGGAAGACACTCCCCTGGTCCGTCTGGATAACCTTGGGCATTCCTACCCACGCAATGTAGTTCTGTAGTCTATCCAGAACGGCTCTCGACGTCACTCTTCTCAGGGGATCGCTTCGGGGAAACGGGGGGCTGTGCACATTATGGTCAGTAAATACTCGTGGCCTCTTCTGGTCCTCGGCAACGGACCTACACAGTCTATCAAGACTCTCAAAAGGCTCGCCAAATGCCGGTTGGGCTTTAAAGGTGCCTTCGGTATAGCCAGAGCCGGCTTACCTGCACGTTGGCACGCCAAACATGTCCTACAATATTTCTTACATTCTTCCACACGTTCGGCCAGTAGAAGTGCTCCTGCACCTTATTAAAGGTCTTCTTCACCCTAAGTGCCCTGCCATATCTACGGAGTGGGCTAGTTCTAGCACTGCCGCCCTAAACTCCTTCGGCACTAACACTTGGTGCTTCTCCAACCATACCTTATCTGCGCCGGCTTTGTCCGGTCGCCACTTCCTCATTAGTACGTCATCGTCCAAGTAGTAATACACGGGGGACTCCGGACATGAGTTTCCCCTTTTGCCTCCCTGATTAGATCTATAACTCCTCTTTCTGAGCCCTAATCAGGTCCGCTCGGTTCACGCTGAACCTTTCAGGTAGGGTCATCTTCACTTCCTGTCTCCTCGAATCCTCATTCTTCTGAGCTGGATCTTCACCGAACAGCCCAGACATGTCCATGTTGACCTCCTCCCTTAGTGGAGTTGACACTGCCATATCATCTTCAGTGTCGACCTCGGCGGCTACTTCCGACTCTGTCACTACACAGGCCGGGTATACAATGACTTGATTGTCCTCTGTTTCATCTTCGAGGATGCTGGCTAGATCTACCTTGTCCGGTGTTCCACTCGTACCGCGGTCCTTCTGGTACTCCTCCGGCACAGCTTTTACTATCAGCTCTGGCAACACCTTGGACCAACACAAGTCATTCCCCAGTATCACTTGGACTCCTGGAACAGGTATGTTGGGGCACACTCCCAACATCACCTCCGCCGACAAATAATCTGACTTCAACTGACAGCACACACGGGTATGTCACTCTTAGACAACAACCCATGTACCTTTATCCTCCTACTGCCAGCTAACAGTCGATCGTTTCCGATTAGGCCTCTCAGAATCAAACTCTGATTGGCTCCAGTATCCCTGAGGATACTAACCTCCACCTCGGGTTGACCCTCTATGCCGACCCAACCTTTACTGATGAACGGCCTATACCGCTCGTTCATCAAATCTACCTTCTGTGGTTTGTCTTGTTGTGCATCAACGTACTTCTTCTGGGATCACACGTGGTCAGGGTCACGACTCTCTTGCCCTGCCGACAATCTCGCATCATGTGACCCATCTGTTGCACTTGTAGCACCTCATTTGGAGAAATCTCTCCTATAGCCCCCGAGTGGCTCTGACTCTGCCCACTCGTATTGGAGTTCCTCGGGCCAGACGTACTACTCATACTCTGTGGAGCTTCATTGGACTCTTGTCTCCTCTGCACATTTTTATTTTCCTGCTTACCTCCAGCAGGCAGACTCGGCAACTTTCCTTCCTGGGGCTTAAAACTAGCTGGTCTGCTTGTCTGCCCCCCAAAACTTCTTCCTCCCCAGACTCCACTGGTCTGCTATTGTGCGTCTCGCCTCGCTTCTCACTCTGTTCTCCCTCAAGCTCTTGTATGCTTCAGTAATCATATCTGCCTATCTGCGGCATCTTTCACCTCCTTTACCCCGCTTCTTGGATCTTGAACTTTGTTTCGGGATGCATCATTTCTAAGAACTTTTCCATGACCATCAATTGCTTCAGGTCAGCGTAAGATCTAACTCGGCAGCCTCAATCCATTTCTGGAATCGTCTTCCAGATCCCTTGCTGTCTCAGCAAAAGTACATGCTCCAACCTTCACCATCTCTCTGAAGCGCTTCCTATAAGCTTCTGGGTTAGCTGAAACGAGCGCAGTATGCTGCTCTTTACTGTGGCATAATCCTGGCACTCTTCCAGTGACAATTGGTGTATGCCTCCCTGGCTGCACCGGTCAATCTTAACTGGACCAGCTGGGCCATTCCTCCTGTGGCCACTCCTTGATGTTGGCTACCTTTTCAAAGTGCTCAAAAAGCTCTCTGCCTCTTCGGGAACAAACAAGGAATGTCCTTCTCCCTAACCCTAACATCTGGTGAGTGTGATACCTGGGTGGTGCTCTCTGGCAACCCATGTTCAATCCTTTGCTCAGCCAGAGTCCTATTTGCTTCTATGTGCATTTGTTTTGTTTTCTCTTTTTCTTTCTCCACCTCTAGCCTTCTTTTTTTTTTTCTTTCTCCACCTCTAGCCTGACTTTCTCTTTTTCTACCTCCAGTCTGGTCTTCCTTTTTCCCTCTTGGCTTCATTTTTCATCTGGAGTTCCAATTTAATCTTTTCCAGCTGGAACTGTCTCTCCTTGTCCTCACGCTGCATTGGAGTTCTAGCTGAAATCTCTCCAAGCTCCTATTCGGCTACTCCTGCTACTGCAGCTACTCTTGCTGCTCTTACTCGATCCCTGCGATCTCACTTCACCTGCCCATCATCCTCCTTTCCACTTTCAGCTTCTTTCTGGGCTCCTTGTTCTGCCGCTTCACTCTTGGCTCTTAACTGCCTCAGGATCTCAGCCTTCATCCCAGCTACTTTAGATGCTTTCAACCTAATGCCACATTTTCCCTATTTGTTTTAATTGATCCCTGTGCAACATTCCAAGTCCTCAGGCTTGCCTGACTCCACAAACGCTTGCACCTTACCCATCTTGTCCTGTGAGTCTTCCCAAGAGAGAGAATATACACCTACGTCACACAGTTTATCTATTTCAACAAGGGGTGTACCAATCCACTCTTGGACAGGGTGTGGGTGTGTCAGTTCACTATCCCGGACAGGCCCCCAATTATTATTGTGGTTGGTGTCGTTGTCGTTGATCCTTCTTTATAGACAACCCAACCCAAAACTCGGTAGAGTGCTTATACTTTACCAGGAGATCACCCTGGGCGCTTCTGGCTCTTGGAGAGGGGCTCAACGTCACACATTTAGGGGATGCGGCTCCAATACTTAGCCTTGTTGTCATGTGCACACACCCACTCGAGCCGCTGTGACTCCCCACTCTCCTTATGTGATATGATCTCCTCAATCCCCTTTGTTTTATTGATTATTCCGTTCTACCTGTCCACAGCTGTGGTTCTTGTTTCTTTCTCTCTCTCTCTCTCTCTCTTCTTTCCTACTTCCTGGGAAGCCTCACTAGGACAAGGGCAACACCAGCAAATTTGAATACATTTACTGGACAAAGCACATACACAATACATACACACATATAATAATAATAATGAATCCTACACTCTATACTATTTCAGTCAGGTTGCACTCCAACACCATCAGAACTCTATCATCTGCTTATCAAGTGGTATCCTATCTCCTGATTCACCACCTAATACTACCAACTCCTCAAGTAGGTCAAGTCTTATAACACAATGTTGCACTATCAGCAAGAGAATATATATATGTAAACATGCACAAGGAAAACCAGCGTATGAATGCAACAACATAAATATTAGTATAAATGTCCCTTGATATACAACAATGATCAATCGATCACCCTATCAGTCCTAAAAACACATATGTATGTCTCTGTAGGTAATCCAGCCTACGACTGTAACCCTATACTTCAGTATAAGTACTCCTTGGCACAAAAATGTCAAACAATCACTCACCTTTCACTGCGTCTTGCACGCTAATGACAACCAAACACTCTACCAACTCCCTACAAGTAATCAACTAGAACTTCCCTTCCACATCTGGAAGCTCACTACCCTGATATCTTCAGGTTCTTCCGGGTTTATCTACCAGGATCCTCCACAGCTCTTCCAGGCTGCTACACCATGAAGTTTTCCTTAAGCAACAATGGTGCTTCACCACTGACATTACAGAAGCACGTGACACTCCTCTTCACTGCTTCTCCTCACAGCTCGAGGTTCTATTCTTCACTATGGGGCTACTCTTCCTCAGAGTACACTACTCCTTCAACAGTCTTGGAGTCTCTTCCACTAACTCACTCTACTGGCTCGAAGTCACTCAGCAGCTCCTTTCCCCAGACAAACCTGTAACCCATTGACACGCCAATAAAAACGTTTCCCCTTAAACACATAAACGAAAATAACCAAACAATATGTTTGCGTCCAACATCTATCTGCTCTCTACATGCTGTGAGAGTGGACTCCCCCATTTGGGCTGGTCCATGCTCCGCACCGAGCAGGCGACCCTTGAGGCAGCTACCCCGCCAGGAGCTGGGCTCCCTCAGTCATCTGCCAGTGCTCAGAGGAGACAAACTTCGCTCCGTCCTCCAAGACATTCCTCCATCTCCACTCTCTTATTTTAGGCCTTCTGCCTTACCAAAATATGTCTTACTTATCAATAAACATTCGCTATTGTCGCTGGGCACACGACCAATCACTATAAACTGGCTTAAAATTGTGCTTACCACAGATTGTCTAGTTAAGGGCGCTCTCCCTCTGATGGAGTCTGATCAGGGCTCTCCCACAGCCCACGAAAATGTCTCTGGGCGGCTTCACAAACTCTCCCTGCCGTCCAGGACTTGAGACCTCACATTCCCAGCTCGATTCCACAGCTGGAACGTCTGCACACTTCATTTCTCTTGAAGGTATATCCAACAGGGGATCCTCTCCAACGGGAGCTCAAATGGAGCGCAGCTTCCCCTCACGATGTCTGGTACTCAAGTGGGGTCAGAGCCCTCCCGAAGTGAGCCTCATGCCTCCAGCAAATTATCCACATCTCATTACCAGTCATTTATCTACTTTCTTATTCACTGTCCACATTCTTAAACTCTCTGTAAAATTTACCCAATTATTCTTACATATGAATCTTCATGTCTGTATATCTCCGATCTCCTAGTCAGGTCAGGCTTGATAGAATAATTCTCAAAGGGGAGACTCGTTTTTTGGCTACCTGGGATCATAACAGTATCTACATGTTTAGTTCACCACAACTGTGCAACTAAGTTGATATAGTTAGTTCAGGCTCTAAGAGATGTCGCTACACACAGTCAGCTGGCGGCTGCCTCCCCGCACTCATTTGGAAGGAGCCATTTGGGTGACGGAGGTGATGTCGTCTGCAAGATTTGTCTGGCTGTGTAGAGGGTGGCCACTATGCTCTTTGGGTACTCTACAAGCTTAGGTGTAAAGTTACGGTGCATACAACATGTAGATAATTATATATATTATGTGTATATAGTGTAATAACGCTGCAAACAGTATTGTTGGGGGAGAAAGTTTAGTGCGTGTGACCTTGAATGAGTGATGGAGCCACTAGCTGTGTGTAGCGACAACTCTTAGTGCCTGAACTAACTATATCAGCGTAGTTGTACAGTAGTGGTGAACAAATATATAGATACTTATATATAACGTCTGTATATAGTGTAATAACACTGTAACGTACGTTTATGCTATGGTGTTGGGTTGTTTAGATACACAGTGTTTAGTGAGTTTCATATTTATTTAGTAGTCCTGGATACAGCAGTGTCGTAGACGTTGAGACGATGCCTGGAGCAGAGCAGAGAGCTGAGTGAGGCCGGAGTCGTGGAGCTCTATGCGGGAGAGCGTGGCGGCTCGATTGAGAATGGCGAGTGTCTGAACTCGGGGAGCGATGGCGTTGTAGCTGGATGCGGTCGTAGTCTGCTGTCTGCTCTGTGTCGAAGCTGTAGCGTCTTGGGTCGACTAGAACTGCCCAAGCCGAGTACTACATTCTTGACTGGAGATTGTATTGGTCTGCTGTTCTCACATCGCTGGGTTATATGGTGATTACACCTCAGCTCCCTCCAACAAGGTGAGAAGAGTATTACCTGTAATTGAGGAAAGGATTGTAGCTTGTGTGATTAGTAATGCATTAAGATAATGAGATAATGGAGCGAGTATAAGGATTACTCGCTACAACACTGCAAAAAGTATTGTTGGGGGAGAAATTTTAGTGCGTGTGAACTATGATCCTTTTGCTGTTATTACACTAATACACACATTATATATAAGTATCTACATTTGTGTTCACTACAGAGAACCACTGAGCTTGTATGGTGAATGCAGACAATAACAGGTGACCATTCAGTCAGTAAACGATGCAAACTCCCTCCGTCCCTCAGCATCACTTCTCCCACAGCGCTAATTATTACAACAATCCTGCTATTATCACAATCCTGGTCATTTTTATCACAGGGATCATCTGTAATATTGTCATCGCTAAATACTAGCAGTTATATATTTATTTTGACATTTTTCGGCGATGCTGTGGTCACAAGCTTAACAGCAATGCTGTTCGCTCATGCTGCGTGTGCCAGTCTTGGTTGCTCCAACAGTACTGTGGCTCTCATACCGGAGAATATTGCTCACGATTTTTTTTTCAAATGGCGTCTGTTTACAAGAGCCCTGAGGAAGCTAATGTGAACTTCGTGTAGCCGCGGGCCATTTGAATCGTGCCTGGCACCCTATGGCGTATATATGTGCCATGCGCACCGTGGGACATGTTACTCATGGCGTATATATACGCCATGCGCAGTTTAAGGGTTAAGCTATGTGCTCTGTTATGCCTTAAGAGGGTTATAGCACTGTAGCCTAATACATACAAAACCGAGCAGGCCCTACTGCTCACAAATAAATATTTTACGCTATATACTTAGTTATGCCTCAAGTAGGTTATAGTACTGTATTGTAACATATTCACAAAAAAACAGGCTCAACTGCTCACAAATTAGGTAGGGTGACACTGTTAAAGAAATAGTAAATTATCACAATTAGTATTTACCCTCTACTTAGGTAGGTTTAGGGAGATTAAACCCTCTACTTAGGAAGGTTTAGGAAATTAGTTAGGGGTCAGCAGAGTGCAAGATGAGTCTGTACTCAGGAAAGAACTATAGTATAGAAAGAATATATAGTATTAATAAAGACTGATTTAAATGAAATGATGATAAATAGAAAATGATACCCCTTCATTTAAAGTTGAGGATGAATTAATGAGCCTTCAGTGACGAGCCTGTGAGCTGTAACCTAAATAACTACAAGTCACAACGACTAAGCCACTGGACTCACTGTCGTCTCCAAGTCACACTTGATTTTAATAAAAAAACGTACTCAGTTCTCTGAATTAAAAAAAACTTTAGCTAGGTTAGAAACTTAGTTATACTATGAAGTATATATAAAATACCCGTCCGAAAGGACTGATGTACAATAATGTAAACTTAAACTCAAACAATACTTTAATTCTGCATAAGTGCAGACAATTCCTCGTTTGAGGTTGAGGTGATCTCATGAGTCTGCAAGAATAATTCAGTGACTAAGTGACTTAACAGTTACAAGGCATAGCGACCATATCCACTGACTTCAATGTTGATTTGGAGCCTCCTTGATCTTAAATGACATAATGATTAATACTTTAAACATTTATCTGATGTACCCGTGATGACAGATCAATGACTTTGTCTCCCATACCTGTCACACAGATCCAGGACATCCGTTATGTACGTACTAACATACTAACTTACTAACACGTAATGAAATGATTTATAACTTCAGGGGAGAGCATCAGGTACATCAGTACTGAAGCATGAACAGCGACCCGTGTTTTCTCGCCCCCGGAGTTATGTCAGAAATTTCCGACACCCAAATACTAACCCCCTAGTACGATAAGATGAATTTGTTGTGCTAGGAAATCAAATATATTAACTCTACTAACCAGTAGCGTAGTACAATCAAATTCTCATTAGTATCTATGCCGTTATTGCATCAGCTGCTCGGTTCCTATGAGAATAAACTGTATATATATTAATCGAATTAAACCCAGTCTAACCTTATTGAATTTATTAATGAATATAGATTGGCAATGATTTCATTCATTTAATAAATTATATCGCTGTTTATCAGTAAGGTTTTCCAGGGCTACGATCAGCGGATCCTGTATCAACAAAGTCATGAAATTAATTTCACCTACGTATGTATATGTAATTTATCTAATGTCACTTAGGTTCAATGATATGCACAGTGGAAACCATCTGTTGTTACCTAAAGTACATATTATGACGTAAAATAACATAATTTTCAATCAAATATAAAACCAGAATAAAATATTGTGAATTACATGCCAAGTTTATACCATCTGGCGCTAGGTGGCGCGTGGATCACCTGCAAAGAGACTTGGCCAAATGGCAAAGCCATCTTGATCGGTGTCTCGAAGCTGGTGATTATCGTCGTCTGTTATATGGATCATCCGAGCATTATCGGACCTCAAACTTTGCTACCAGCTTCATCTTCATTGTGGACGACTCCACGTACGGATGGCTAAGTATTCCATAATCACTTTGTTGTAGCCATAATATTATGTGCTTTTTTGAGTGTCCAATTGTTACGCTGAATGAAGATAAAAAACAAACCCCCGTAAGTGTGTTTTCCAAACTCAGTCAACTCCTTTCAATGTGTATTTGTGGAAATACTCACTATTATATAGAAATTATATAATATTAATTTTGCAGCATGGAGTTATCTATAAAAGAAGTTTACCCCATTTTGGTGAATCACGTGTCTGCCGAATAACGCTACAAACGGATTAGACGGGTTACAGAGAGCTGTCTGACATATTCTACATTCACAACTAGACAGCTAAGCACTTATTTCCAATAATACTCAGTAGTTAGTTTATTAACCAATGGTTGGAATTTATTAGTGATTTACATTTTGAAATTAATTCCATGTCAATGTCATAGATAGTCTCCACATTATTGATTCAACCCCTTAAAGATTTATAAGGAAATACTCCCAATTAATATTAGAAGTTTTTACAGTCCACTTCTCTAGTTTCATTCGAATCATTATATATTTATTATTATATTAGATTATATGCTGGAGAATTTCCCCCCACAAATGGTACATGTACTCTGTCATACGACAATTTGAAATAAGTTAGTGAGTTCCTTGAGCATCTTAGTCTCACTGACTTCCTAGACGCCCAAGCTCATGTGCTGACCATCCTCAAAAACATCGTACTGTTGTTGCACTGACATTAACAACTTCGGACTGACACACCGCATCACTCACAAAATTCTCCTTGAACCAGGTACTCGACTAATTTATGTATTTATGTACCTGAATTCATATTGTCTCATTCTCAACGAGCTGTTGCAAACCGATTTTTGACGAGATGTTACACGGAGGTATTATTGAAGAAATACCTCTCCATGGAATGTTCCTTGATCTTAGTACCCAAGAAGAATGGT
>WNGS01121460.1:12464-30615 GCA_020271785.1 Procambarus virginalis
CTTGTTCTAGTGAGGCTTCCAGGAAGTAGGAAAGAAGGAGAGAGAGAGAGAGGAAAGAACCAAGAACCACAGCTGTGGACAGGTTAGAACGGAATAATCAATAAAACAAAGGGGATTGAGGAGATCATATCACATAAGGAGAGTGGGGAGTCACAGCGGCTCGAGTGGGTGTGTGCACATGACAACAAGGCTAAGTATTGGAGCCGCATCCCCTAAATGTGTGACGTTGAGCCCCTCTCCAAGAGCCAGAAGCGCCCAGTGTGATCTCCTGGTAAAGTATAAGCACTCTACCGAGTTTTGGGTTGGGTTGTCTATAAAGAAGGATCAACGACAACGACACCAACCCACAATAATAATTGGGGGCCTGTCCGGGATAGTGAACTGACACACCCACACCCTGTCCAAGAGTGGATTGGTACACCCCTTGTTGAAATAGATAAACTGTGTGACTGTAGGTGTATATTCTCTCTCTTGGGAAGACTCACAGGACAAGATGGGTAAGGTGCAAGCGTTTGTGGAGTCAGGCAAGCCTGAGGACTTGGAATGTTGCACCAGGGATCAATTAAAACAAATAGTGGGAAAAATGTGGCATTAGGTTGAAAGCATCTAAAGTAGCTGGGATGAAGGCTGAGATCCTGAGGCAGTTAAGAACCAAGAGTGAAGCGGCAGAACAAGGAGCCCAGAAAGAAGCTGAAAGTGGAAAGGAGGATGATGGGCAGGTTGAAGTGA
The DNA here is from genome assembly GCA_020271785.1 of Procambarus virginalis. Taxonomy (NCBI): domain Eukaryota; kingdom Metazoa; phylum Arthropoda; class Malacostraca; order Decapoda; family Cambaridae; genus Procambarus; species Procambarus virginalis. The sequence goes on from WNGS01121460.1 coordinate 13,194, forward strand.
GATCGCAGGGATCGAGTAAGAGCAGCAAGAGTAGCTGCAGTAGCAGGAGTAGCCGAAATAGGAGCTTGGAGAGATTTCAGCTAGAACTCCAAATGCAGCGTGAGGACAAGGAGAGACAGTTCCAGCTGGAAAAGATTAAATTGGAACTCCAGATGAAAAATGAAGCCAAGAGGGAAAAAGTGAAGACCAGACTGGAGGTAGAAAAAGAGAAAGTCAGGCTAGAGGTGGAGAAAGAAAAAAAAGCCAGGCTAGAGGTGGAGAAAGAAAAAGAGAAAACAAAACAAATGCACATAGAAGCAAATAGGACTCTGACTGAGCAAAGGATTGAACATGGGTTGCCAGAGAGCACCACCCAGGTATCACACTCACCAAATGTTAGGGTTAGGGAGAAGGACATTCCCTTGTTTGTTCCCGAAGAGGCAGAGAGCTTTTTTGAGCACTTTGAAAAGGTAGCCAACATCAAGGAGTGGCCACAGGAGGAATGGACCCAGCTGGTCCAGTTAAGATTGACTGGTGCAGCCAGGGAGGCATACACCCAATTGTCACTGGAAGAGTGCCAGGATTATGCCACAGTAAAGAGCAGCATACTGCGCTCGTTTCAGCTAACCCCAGAAGCTTATAGGAAGCGCTTCAGCGAGATGGTGAAGGTTGGAGCATGTACTTTTGCTGAGACAGCAAGGGATCTGGAAAGACGATTCCAGAAATAGATTGAGGCTGCCGAAGTTAGATCTTACGCTGACCTGAAGCAATTGATGGTCATGGAAAAGTTCTTAGAAATGATGCATCCCGAAACAAAGTTCAAGATCCAAGAAGCGGGGGAAAAGGAGGTGAAAGATGCCGCAGATAGGGCAGATATGATTACTGAAGCATACAAGAGTTTGAGGGAGAACAGAGTGAGAAGGGAGGCGAGACATAACAATAGCAGACCCAGTGGAGTCTGGGGACGAAGAAGTTTTGGGGGGCAGACAAGCAGACCAGCTAGTTTTAAGCCCCAGGAAGGAAAGTTGCCGAGTCTGCCTGCTGGAGGTAAGCAGGAAAATAAAAATGTGCAGAGGAGACAAGAGTCCAATGAAGCTCCACAGAGTATGAGTAGTATGTCTGGCCCGAGGAACTCCAATACGAGTGGGCAGAATCAGAGCCACTCGGGTGCGTATTGGTGAGATTTCTCCCAAATTAGGTGCTACAAGTGCAACAGATCGGGTCATATGATGCGAGATTGTCGGCAGGGCAAGAGAGTCGTGACCCTGACCACGTGTGATCCCCAGAAGAAGTACGTTGATGCACAACAAGACAAACCACAGAAGGTAGATTTGATGAACGAGCGGTATACGCCGTTCATCAGTAAAGGTTGGGTCGGCATAGAGAGTCAACCCGAGGTGGAGCTTAGTATCCTCAGGGATACTGGAGCCAATCAGAGTTTGATTCTGAGAGGCCTAATCGGAAACGATCGACTGTTAGCTGGCAGTAGGAGGATAAAAGTACATGGCTTGTTGTCTAAGAGTGACATACCCGTGTGTGCTGTCAAGTTTAAGTCAGATTATTTGTCGGCGGAGGTGATGTTGGGAGTGTGCCCCAACATACCTGTTCCAGGAGTCCAAGTGATACTGGGGAATGAGTTGTGTTGGTCCAAGGTGTTGCCAGATCTGATAGTAAAAGCTGTGCCGGAGGAGTACCATAAGGACCGCGGTACGAGTGGAACACCGGACAAGGTAGATCTAGCCAGCATCCTCGAAGATGAAACAGAGGACAATCAAGTCATTGTATACCCAGCCTGTGTAGTGACAGAGTCGGAAGTAGCCGCCGAGGTCGACACTGAAGATGATATGGCAGTGTCAACTCCACTAAGGGAGGAGGTCAACATGGACATGTCTGGGCTGTTCGGTGGAGATCCAGCTCAGAAGAATGAGGATTCGAGGAGACAGGAAGTGAAGATGACCCTACCTGAAAGGTTCAGCGTGAACCGAGCGGACCTGATAAGGGCTCAGAAAGAGGAGTTTATATATCTAATCAGGGAGGCAAAAGGGGAAACTCATGTCCAGAGTTCCCCGTGTATTACTACTTGGACGATGAAGTACTAATGAGGAAGTGGCGACCGGACAAAGCCGGCGCAGATAAGGTATGGTTGGAGAAGCACCAAGTGTTAGTGCCAAAGGAGTTTAGGATGGCAGTGCTAGAACTAGCCCATTCCGTAGATATGGCAGGGCACTTAGGGGTGAAGAAGACCTTTAATAAAGTGAAGGAGCACTTCTACTGGCTGAACGTGTGGAAGAATGTAAAGAAATATTGTTGGACATGTTTGGCGTGCCAACGTGCAGGTAAGCCGGCTCTGGCTATACCAAAGGCACCTTTAAAGCCCAAACTGGCATTTGGCGAGCCTTTTGAGATTCTTGATAGACTGTGTAGGTCCGTTGCCGAGGACCAGAAGAGGCCACGAGTATTTACTGACCATAATGTGCACAGCCACCCGTTTCCCCGAAGCGATCACCCTGAGAAGAGTGACGTCGAGAGCCGTTCTGGATAGACTACAGAACTACATTGTGTGGGTAGGAATGCCCAAGGTTATCCAGACGGACCAGGGGAGTGTCTTCCAGTCGAAGTTGTTTAGGGAAACTGTGAAAGGATGGAGGGTAGAGCAAGTGTGCTCGTCACTGTATCACCCTCAGTCGCAGGGAGCATTGAAACGTTTCCATGGAACGCTAAAGAGCTTGTTGAGGATATACTGCGCTGAGGAAGGGAGTAGTTGGGACGAGGCATTACCATCTGTGTTGTTCGCCATCAGGGATGCGGTAGTAGAATCACTCGGATTCACCCCATTTCAACTGATGTACGGACACTCCGTGAGAAGCCCGTGGGCGCGCTGAAGGAGCAGCTCACCGTGGATAGGCCTAAGGTGGATGTGGGACAATATGTGAAAACTTTTAGAGAGCGACTCTCTAGGGCCAGAGATTTGGCCAAGGAAAATTTGAGAACGTCCCAGGCAGAGATGGTAAGATATCACAACAGGAAGGCGAAGGGCAGGAGATTTCAAGAAGGAGATCAGGTGTTAGTCCTCCTGCCGGTGAAAGGAAGTATATACGAGTCGAGATTTTGTGGACCATATACCATCCAGAAGGCGCTAGGGGATGTGAATTATGTAATACACATGCCAGATCATCCGAGGAAGTCAAGGTTTGCCACGTGAACATGATAAAGAGGTACTATGACAGAAATAAGCCTCTAGGCGATGAAGAACAGATGGAAACCCCGTCACTGACGACTGTACTTTGTGTTGGAGACGGCACAGGAATAGAAGAGGGGAACTGTAAGTTAGAGAGGGCCGATGGCGCGAAGATATTGAATACGGAAAGCCTGGCCAAGATAGGTGAGCGTCTGGGTCATTTGGAGGATGACCAACGCCAGGAACTAGTGGAGATCCTACGGAGGAATAAGTCGTTATTCACAGACGTGCCCAGAAGACACAGCGGAACGGTGCACGAAGTAAATGTAGGGAGTGCTGACCTCATCAAGCAGCACCCTTACAGAGTTAACCCGGAGAAAGCAGCAGCGATGAGAGCAGAAGTATCTGCTAGATAACGAATTGGCAGAGGTTAGCGACAGTGACTGGAGTTCGCCGTGCCTCCTTGTGAAGAAGAGTGATTGCACATACTGGTTTTGCACCGATTACAGGAAAGTGAATGCAGTCACAGTCGCTAAATCGTTCCGGGTACCACGCATAGATGATTGCATAGATCGGATTGGGAGTGCACGGTATGTCTCGAAAATAGACCTGCTGAAGGGATACTACCAAATTCCCCTGTCCGAGGAGGCCAAGAGGAGCTCAGCGTTCGTGACACCCGACGGCTTGTACCAATATATAGTGGTGCCGTTTGGAATGAAGAATAGTGGTAGTTGTTTCCAACGAGTAATGAATCAGGTATTACAAGGCGCGACCAGATGTGCAGTGTACATTGATGACATTGTAGTGTTCGCTGATTCCTGGAAGGATCACGTGGATCGACTTTGAGATTTGTTCGATCGACTGGAGAAGGTCAACATGACGATCAACTTAGCAAAAAGCGAGTTCGGGAGAGCCCGCCTGGAATACCTTGGATATATAGTAGGGCAAGGCGAGGTTGCTCCGGTAAGAACAAAAGTGGAGGCCATTGACAACTTCCCGGAGCCCAGGAGTAAGAAAGAATTGTTGAGATACCTCGGTATGATTGGATATTACTGGAAGTTCTGCAGAAATTTCTCCACCATAGCCGCTCCTATGACGAGTTTGCTATCAAAGAGCAAGAAGTGGGAGTGGAATGGAACAGCACAAGAAGCGTTTGAAAAGACCAAAAGACTGTTGACCGAGGCGCCTGTACTAGTGTCGCCCAATTTTGGAGTGCTGTTTACGTTATTTGTAGATGCCATTGATATAGGGGCTGGAGCTGTGTTGACGCAGCAGAGTCCTTCTTCTCGAAGAAGTTCGTTAAGCACCAGAGGTCGTACAGTACGGTCGAGAAAGAGACTTTGGCCATGGTGATGGCATTGAAACATTTTGAAGTGTATGTGAGTGGGGGAGGACACCCAGTGACGGTGTATACAGACCATAATCCCTAGTTTTCCTGAGAAAAATGAAGCATGCGAACCAGAGGTTAACCAGATTTATTGCTCCAAGAGTATGACCTGGTGATAGCGCACATAAGGGGCGAGACAATGTAGTGGCTGATGCGTTATCTCGAGCCTAGCAACTAGAATAATTCTCAAAAACAAGGGGAGGGAGTGTTATGATCCCAGGTAGCCGAAAAACGAGTCTCCCCTTGAGAATTATTCTATCAAGCCTGACCTGACTAGGAGGTCGGAGATATACAGACATGAAGATTCATATGTAAAAATAATTGGGTAAATTTACAGAGAGTTTAAGACTGTGGGCAGTGAATAAGAAATAGATAAATGACTGGTTATGAGATGTGGATATTTGCTGGATGAGGCTCGCTTCGGGAGGGCTCTGACCCCACTTGAGTACCAGACATCGTGAGGGGAAGCAGCGCTCCATTTGAGCTTCTGATGGAGAGGATCCCTGTTGGATATACCTTCAAGAGAAAGGAAGTGTGCAGACGTTCCAGCTGTGGAATCGAGCTGGGAACGTGAGGTCTCAAGTCCTGGACGGCAGGGAGAATTTGTTGAAGCCGCCCAGAGACATTTTTGTGGGCCGTGGGAGCGCCCTGGTCAGACTCCATCAGAGGGAGAGCGCCCTTGACTAGACAATCTGTGGTAAGCACGATTTTAAGCCAGTTTATAGTGATTACTTGTAGTTGTTCGTGTGCCCAGCGACAGTAGGAATGTTTATTGATAAGTTAGGCATGTTTTGGTAAGGCAGAAGACCTAAAATAAGAGAGTGGAGATGGAGGAACGTCCTGGAGGACGGAGTGACNATTTTATCAAATCACCTCATTTTGGGGCAACACGTGAGGAACACAAATGCAAACAAGCCTGAATGGTCCCAGGACTAGATACAACTGAAAACTCACACCCCAGAAGTGACTCGAACCCATACTCCCAGGAGCAATGCAACTGGTATGTACAGGGATGCCTAAACCACTTGACCATCACGACCGGACATAAGGAAGTGATAGCCGAGGCTATATGAACCACTTCCCCGCCGGCACCTGGATGGTTATCTTGGGCATAGCATTTTATCAAATCACCTCATTTAGTCCTGGGGACCATTCAGGCTTGTTTGCATATATATATATATATATATATATATATATATATATATATATATATATATATATATATATATATATATATATATATATATATATATATATATATATATATATATATGGCGTAGTGGGTTACCTGGTTTATGTGTCTTAACATTGCCGTAGGCATATCCTAAGCCATAGTCGCCTTGAAGTTTATTGAAATGCACACTACCTTTCTTTGCGTTGATTGCCGTAATTGTTTTGTTTACTTTCCGTTTAAGGTCTTCCACAGGGTTCCTCGTGATTCGTTGAAATTTGGAGTCATCATTAAGGACCCAGGACCAACGAGACCTCTTAAATCTTTGTCTAAATTGTCAATTCATATCCAAACCAAAGATGCATCAAAAACGTCTGGAAATCGAAATGCTTCTGGACGACATCCATAAGCTAGAAGACAACAAAAAAGTCATCACCTCTGACACACTTCAGGCTGAACTACTAGCAGAAGCGGGGAAAAAACGAGGAACATATTCATCTACAATCTTAACCCCACGACTCAAAGAAGCAGCAAATCAACTAAAAACTCTGAAAGACGTAACAATAAGAAAAGCCGGCAAGACAGCAGCATATGTATTGATTCCTACCCAAGAATACATGAACAAAATTTGCGATATCCTTAATGATGACTCCAAATTACAACGAATCACGAGGAACCCTGTGGAAGACCTTAAGCGGAAAGTAAACAAAACAATTACGGCAATCAACGCAAAGAAAGGTAGTGTGCATTTCAATAAACTTCAAGGCGACTATGGCTTAGGATATGCCTACGGCAATGTTAAGACACATAAACCAGGTAACCCACTACGCCCTATAATCAGCCATATATATATATATATATATATATATATATATATATATATATATATATATATATATATATATATATATATATATATATATATATATATATATATATAAGCACTGACCACCATTTTAAATCTTAAATGAATAGATGGGTATGCAAATAATGGTCTAAACAGGCAATTAGCTATGTTACTAAACAATCAACAGGTACCAAAGACTAATCTCAAAACATGTCCACGCCAGCCAGCTCCACTCACGAGACTGGCGTTGCTGGAGCGTGCATGGCATGGTGGCTACAAGTTACCAACTAAAACCCCATGAAATCTCTAGATAATCTGCTATCAGAGAGAAATAAATAAGAATATAGTTATAACTTTACTAATATACATGTAACACTACTAAGGTGTAATTAAGAATTTAAGTACATATAAGAACTGGAATAATTACAGGGGTGAATCAGTGACGCTAGGTTGATACACTGCACACAATACTGGAACATTCCAAATGTGGTCATTCCCCCATGAGACGCCATGGTCTCTCCCCCACAGGAATGAACATGCAATAGCATTAGCAAAATATTACATGCAGGCACACTACAGCATGCTGCATATAATTCAAACATATATATACTCGGAAATAAATGGATATAATGGCTAATTTAAAATAACTGAGGAAAGAAATAATGAATATACATGTTTATCATGAATAAATATGTTATAATCAAACATATGGATTCATAACAGGTGTGCCGTCACAAGGCGGAGAGGTCTGGGCGGCCCGAGTGCCCTGCATCGCTCAGTGTGTCATGGCCCGTCATTAAGAGTGGTCACACTCAAGTGAGTTCCCAATTTGGAGGCTAGGAAGCCCCAGCCAGTGGACCCAAGCAGCAGCATTGATACTGCAGACGTCGTGGGAGTTTATATGACTCCTGTAGAGTACATGGAAGCAAGGCTTGGCTGGTGTTAGAACGCCAAGAGCTCTTTCACCGATAGTCTGTGGCAGAGGTGAACGTTGGGCGGGGTCGTAAGGGCGCTCTGCGGGCCGCATTCAGACACGTCAAGCGGGCTGATGTGACCGGGGTCAAGTCCACTGGCAGATCGAGATGGAGACACTGAACCAGACTAGAGACTTATCTACAGTTCAAGTGTGGGAGGAAGTTGACGACTTGCGCGGGGACTTGTCTCCAGTACCAAGGAGTAAAAGGACTTACCTGCAGAGAGAGAGTACAGAGAGGACGCGCTTCTACCAGTCAACTGAGGACCTTGTGGGTACCGGACCCTGATCAACAGAGGACCTCAGCAACCATCGTAAGAGGATATGTCAACTTTGTAGCAGAGAGAATTAAGGAAGATAAATTCCCTCCCATTACCCCTTGGTCAAGGTGAGCTAGAGTATCATTCATGTCGTGATCATTGTCTTTATTATTACTACATGTGTGGTAGTTAGGCTAGGTGTCAGGTTACTCATATATACATGAGTTAATGTATATATTTATGGGTGTAGTGACATTTTTGGCAGCTAGAGGAAGTGGCTGGTTTCAAGAGGCCAGGAGCGAACTTTTGAATCGTCCAGCTGACTGTGTTGCCAGAGGCGGGTGAGGAGTGTTGCCGCCATCTGACAGTTCCACATATATTATTTACTATGTTAATTAGGTAGTACTTAGTTTTTATCTTAAACTGGTTGGGAGAGGTACAGTCTTTAACATAATTGGGAAGGTCATTCCACATTCTAGATCCCTTAATTTGTAAAGCATTTCTAGTTTGATTAAGTCGTACTCTTGGAATATCAAATAAGTATTTGTTTTTGGTGTGGTGCTCATGGGATCTGTTACAGCCTTTTAGGAAGCTTTTAAGGTTAGGATTGACATTACAATTCAGCGTTTTAAATATATAAAATAGACATGAGAGGATGTGCAGTGACTTAATATCTAACATATTCAGAGATTTCAGTAAGGGTACCGAGTGCTGTCTGGGGCCAGAGTTAGATATTGTCCTAATAGCAGCTTTGTGTTGAGTAATTAGAGGACGTAAATGATTTTGGGTAGTAGAATCCAACCACAAATACCATAGTTGAGATAAGGATAGACGAGAGAGTAATAGAGTGTCACCAGGGCAGGGCGAGTTACATAATATCTGATCTTAGAAAGAATGCCAACAGTTTTTTAAACTTTTTTTGATATATTTAGAATGTGTCCCTGGAAATTCAGCATGCAGCCAACGAGAACGCCAAGGAATTTGCCATCTACTTCGTTACAAATTTGGGTATTGTTTATCCTGAGATTTATTTGATTTGAGGATTTATTGCCAAACAAAATATAGAAAGTTTTGTCAATATTGATGGTGAGTTTGTTGGCAGTAGTCAGTGATAGACTTTATTTAGCTCAGTATTCACTGTGACATTTAGAGCAAGGGGGTCAGGACTGGAGTAAATGAAGGTCGTATCGTCAGCAAATAGAATTGGTTTGAGGTGTTGGGAGGCATTTGGATGGTCATTAATGTAAATGAGAAAGAGGAGAGGGCCAAGTATGTTGCCCTGGGGAACACCAATGTTGATGGATAGGGTGGGAGAAATTGAATTATTCACAGAAACATACCGGAGTCTGTCAGTAAGGTAAGACTTAAGGTATTGCAGGGAGTGTCCTCTGACTCCATAATATTGTAATTTAAGAAGAAGGTTTTGGTGGTTGACAGTGTCAAAAGCCTTACGCAGGTTCACAAATAACCTAACAGGGAACTCATTTTTATCAAGAGCTGCATGTGTCAAGTTAATCATACAAATAAGTGTATCGTTAGTGCTTTTTTGGGGTCTGAAACCATACTGACAAGAGCTAAGTATATTGAGTTTGGCTAGATAAGAGTAGAGCTGCTTGTAGATTAGTTTTTCAAATATGTTTGACAAATTTGGCAGAATTGATATAGGTCTGATGTTGTTGACATCAGTGGGATCACCACATTTGTGGACAGGGGTTACTCTCGTTTTTTTTTTAGAATATCTGGAAAGGTTTGGAGTTCAAGTGACTTGTTGAAGAACAATGCAATGGCAGGAGCTAAAGATCTGGAGGCTTTTTTGTAATTAAGAGTTGGTATTTCTTCAAGGACACTAGACTTGGTTTTAAGGGAAAGGATTATGTCAGTAACATCAATGGAATTAGTAGGCATTAGGTACAGAGACTGAGGATAATTACCTGTAAGATAGTTGAGTCAAGAGTGGTGATGCCTTGTAGGGTGACATTATGACCTGGAAACTTTATCTTTTTTTTCATGAAGTCACATTTGCTGAGTTTGATCTTCAGATTAGCTTCAGATAGTTTCTGAAAGACACGTTGCAAACTTTGAAGGTGGGTGGTACATCCTTGGACATGATTATGAGGTCATCGAGGTAAACCATGAGAGTATTACCTAACATTCGTCGGAACAAGTTTGTCATAAGCCTAGAGAAAGTAATAGGGCTGCTGCGTTAGCCAAGAGGCATGCGGGTGAGCTGGTAGTGACCATTAGGGACTGAAAACGTTGTCAATTCTCGGCTTTCTGGGTAAAGTGGGATTTGCCAAAATCCTTGCAATAGATCAAGAGTAGAAAAAACATTATTCTGACCAATGTTCTGCAGTAAGTCAGTGAGCACTGGAAGTGGAAACTTATCAGATATCGTCATTGGTTAAGTTGTCTGAAATCAACGACGGGACGCCAAGAACCATTCTTCTTGGGTACTAAGATCAATGGAACATTCCATGGAGAGGTACTTTCTTCAATAATACCTCCGTGTAACATCTCGTCAACAAATCGGTTTGCAACAGCTCGTTGAGAATGAGACAATCTGAATTCAGGTACATAAATACATAAATTAGTCGAGTACCTGGTTCAAGGAGAATTTTGTGAGTGATGCGGTGTGTCAGTCCAAGTTGTTCTAATGTCAGTGCAACAACAGTACGATGTTTGTTGAGGATGGTCAGCAACTGAGCTTGGGCGTCTTGGAAGTCAGTGGGACTAAGATGCTCAAGTGAACTCACTAACTTATTTCAAATTGTCGTATGACAGAGTACATGTACCATTTGTGGGGGGAAATTCTCCAGCATATAATCTAATATAATAATAAATATATAATTGATTCGAATGAAACTAGAGAAGTGGACTGTAAAAACTTCTATATATTATTGGGAGTATTTCCCTTATACATCTTTAAGGGGTTGAATCAATAATGTGGAGACTATCTATGACATTGACATGGAATTAATTTCAAAAATGTAAATCACTAATAAATTCCAACCATGTGGTTAATAAACTAACTACTGAGTTATTATTGGAAATAAGTGCTTAGCTGTCTAGTTGTGAATGTAGAATATGTCAGACAGCTCTCTGTAACCCGTCTAATCCTGTTTGTAAGCGTTATCTCGGCAGACACGTGATTCACCAAAATGGGGTAAACTTCTTTTATAGATAACTCCATGCTGCAAAATTAATATTATATAATTTCTATATAATAGTGAGTATTTCCACAAATACACATTGAAATGGAGTTGACTGAGTATGGAAAACACACTTACTGGTGTTTTTTTTATCTTCATTCAGCGTAACAATTGGACACTCAAAAAAGCACACAATATTATGGCTACAACAAAGTGATTATGGAATACTTAGCCATCCGTACGTGGAGTCGTCCACAATGAAGATGAAGCTGGTAGCAAAGTTTGAGGTCCGATAATGCTCGGATGATCCATATAACAGACGACGATAATCACCAGCTTCGGGACACCGATCAAGATGGCTTTGCCATTTGGCCAAGTCTCTTTGCAGGTGATCCACGCGCCACCTAGCGCCAGATGGTATAAACTTGGCATGTAATTCACAATATTTTATTCTGGTTTCTTATTTGATTGAAACATTATGTTATTTTACGTCATAATAATGTACTTTAGGTAACAACAGATGGTTTTCCACTGTGTATATCATTGAACCTAAGTGACATTAGATAAATTACATATACATACGTAGGTGAAATTAATTTCATGACTTTTGTTGATACGGGATCCGCTGATCGTAGCCGTGGAAAACCTTACTGATAAACAGCGATATAATTTATTAAATTGAATGAAATCAATTGCCAATCTATATTCATTAATAAATTCAATAAGGTTAGACTGGGTTTAATTCGATTAATATATATACATAGTTTATTCTCATAGGAACCGAGCAGCTGATGCAATAACGGCATAGATACTAATGAGAATTTGATTGTACTACGCTACTGGTTAGTAGAGTTAATATATTTGATTTCCTAGCACAACAAATTCATCTTATCGTACTAGGGGGTTAGTATTTGGGTGTCGGAAATTTCTGACATAACTCCGGGGGCGAGAAAACACGGGTCGCTGTTCATGCTTCAGTACTGATGTACCTGATGCTCTCCCCTGAAGTTATAAATTCATTACGTGTTAGTAAGTTAGTATGTTAGTACGTACATAACGGATGTCCTGGATCTGTGTGACAGGTATGGGAGACTAAGTCATTGATCTGTCATCACGGGTACATCAGATAAATGTTTAAAGTATTAATCATTATGTCATTTAAGATCAAGGAGGCTCCAAATCAACATTGAAGTCAGTGGATATGGTCGCTATGCCTTGTAACTGTTAAGTCACTTAGTCACTGAATTATTCTTGCAGACTCATGAGATCACCTCAACCTCAAACGAGGAATTGTCTGCACTTATGCAGAATTAAAGTATTGTTTGAGTTTAAGTTTACATTATTGTACATCAGTCCTTTCGGACGGGTATTTTATATATACTTCATAGTATAACTAAGTTTCTAACCTAGCTAAAGTTTTTTTTTAATTCAGAGAACTGAGTACGTTTTTTTTATTAAAATCAAGTGTGACTTGGAGACGACAGTGAGTCCAGTGGCTTAGTCGTTGTGACTTGTAGTTATTTAGGTTACAGCTCACAGGCTCGTCACTGAAGGCTCATTAATTCATCCTCAACTTTAAATGAAGGGGTATCATTTTCTATTTATCATCATTTCATTTAAATCAGTCTTTATTAATACTATATATTCTTTCTATACTATAGTTCTTTCCTGAGTACAGACTCATCTTGCACTCTGCTGACCCCTAACTAATTTCCTAAACCTTCCTAAGTAGAGGGTTTAATCTCCCTAAACCTACCTAAGTAGAGGGTAAATACTAATTGTGATAATTTACTATTTCTTTAACAGTGTCACCCTACCTAATTTGTGAGCAGTTGAGCCTGTTTTTTTGTGAATATGTTACAATACAGTACTATAACCTACTTGAGGCATAACTAAGTATATAGCGTAAAATATTTATTTGTGAGCAGTAGGGCCTGCTCGGTTTTGTATGTATTAGGCTACAGTGCTATAACCCTCTTAAGGCATAACAGAGCACATAGCTTAACCCTTAAACTGCGCATGGCGTATATATACGCCATGAGTAACATGTCCCACGGTGCGCATGGCACATATATACGCCATAGGGTGCCAGGCACGATTCAAATGGCCCGCGGCTACACGAAGTTCACATTAGCTTCCTCAGGGCTCTTGTAAACAGACGCCATTTGAAAAAAAAATCGTGAGCAATATTCTCCGGTATGAGAGCCACAGTACTGTTGGAGCAACCAAGACTGGCACACGCAGCATGAGCGAACAGCATTGCTGTTAAGCTTGTGACCACAGCATCGCCGAAAAATGTCAAAATAAATATATAACTGCTAGTATTTAGCGATGACAATATTACAGATGATCCCTGTGATAAAAATGACCAGGATTGTGATAATAGCAGGATTGTTGTAATAATTAGCGCTGTGGGAGAAGTGATGCTGAGGGACGGAGGGAGTTTGCATCGTTTACTGACTGAATGGTCACCTGTTATTGTCTGCATTCACCATACAAGCTCAGTGGTTCTCTGTAGTGAACACAAATGTAGATACTTATATATAATGTGTGTATTAGTGTAATAACAGCAAAAGGATCATAGTTCACACGCACTAAAATTTCTCCCCCAACAATACTGTTTGCAGTGTTGTAGCGAGTAATCCTTATACTCGCTCCATTATCTCATTATCTTAATGCATTACTAATCACAAAAGCTACAATCCTTTCCTCAATTACAGGTAATACTCTTCTCACCTTGTTGGAGGGAGCTGAGGTGTAATCACAATATAACCCAGCGATGTGAGAACAGCAGACCAATACAATCTCCAGTCAAGAATGTAGTACTCGGCTTGGGCAGTTCTAGTCGACCCAAGACGCTACAGCTTCGACACAGAGCAGACAGCAGACTACGACCGCATCCAGCTACAACGCCATCGCTCCCCGAGTTCAGACACTCGCCATTCCCAATCGAGCCGCCACGCTCTCCCGCATAGAGCTCCACGACTCCGGCCTCACTCAGCTCTCTGCTCTGCTCCAGGCATCGTCTCAACGTCTACGACACTGCTGTATCCAGGACTACTAAATAAATATGAAACTCACTAAACACTGTGTATCTAAACAACCCAACACCATAGCATAAACGTACGTTACAGTGTTATTACACTATATACAGACGTTATATATAAGTATCTATATATTTTGTTCACCACTACTGTACAATTACGCTGATATAGTTAGTTCAGGCACTAAGAGTTGTCGCTACACACAGCTAGTGGCTCCATCACTCATTCAAGGTCACACGCACTAAACTTTCTCCCCCAACAATACTGTTTGCAGCGTTATTACACTATATACACATAATATATATAATTATCTACATGTTGTATGCACCGTAACTTTACACCTAAGCTTGTAGAGTACCCAAAGAGCATAGTGGCCACCCTCTACACAGCCAGACAAATCTTGCAGACGACATCACCTCCGTCACCCAAATGGCTCCTTCCAAATGAGTGCGGGGAGGCAGCCGCCAGCTGACTGTGTGTAGCGACATCTCTTAGAGCCTGAACTAACTATATCAACTTAGTTGCACAGTTGTGGTGAACTAAACATGTAGATACTGTTATGATCCCAGGTAGCCGAAAAACGAGTCTCCCCTTTGAGAATTATTCTATCAAGCCTGACCTGACTAGGAGATTGGAGATATACAGACATGAAGATTCATATGTAAGAATAATTGGGTAAATTTTACAGAGAGTTTAAGAATGTGACAGTGAATAAGAAAGTAGATAAATGACTGGTAATGAGATGTGGATAATTTGCTGGAGGCATGAGGCTCACTTCGGGAGGGCTCTGACCCCACTTGAGTACCAGACATCGTGAGGGGAAGCTGCGCTCCATTTGAGCTCCCGTTGGAGAGGATCCCCTGTTGGATATACCTTCAAGAGAAATGAAGTGTGCAGACGTTCCAGCTGTGGAATCGAGCTGGGAATGTGAGGTCTCAAGTCCTGGACGGCAGGGAGAGTTTGTGAAGCCGCCCAGAGACATTTTCGTGGGCTGTGGGAGAGCCCTCTCCCTCCATCAGAGGGAGAGCGCCCTTAACTAGACAATCTGTGGTAAGCACAATTTTAAGCCAGTTTATAGTGATTGGTCGTGTGCCCAGCGACAATAGCGAATGTTTATTGATAAGTAAGACATATTTTGGTAAGGCAGAAGGTCTAAAATAAGAGAGTGGAGATGGAGGAATGTCTTGGGGGACGGAGCGAAGTTCGTCTCCTCTGAGCACTGGCAGATGACTGAGGGAGCCCAGCTCCTGGCGGGGTAGCTGCCTCAAGGGTCGCCTGCTCGGTGCGGAGCATGGACCAGCACAAATGGGGGAGTCCACCCTCACAGCATGTAGAGAGCAGATAGATGTTGGACGCAAACATATTGTTTGGTTATTTTCGTTTATGTGTTTAAGGGGAAACGTTTTTATTGGCGTGTCAATGGGTTACAGGTTTGTCTGGGGAAAGGAGCTGCTGAGTGGACTTCGAGCCAGTAGAGTGAGTTAGTGGAAGAGACTCCAAGACTGTTGAAGGAGTAGTGTACTCTGAGGAAGAGTAGCCCCATAGTGAAGAATAGAACCTCGAGCTGTGAGGAGAAGCAGTGAAGAGGAGTGTCACGTGCTTCTGTAATGTCAGTGGTGAAGCACCATTGTTGCTTAAGGAAAACTTCATGGTGTAGCAGCCTGGAAGAGCTGTGGAGGATCCTGGTAGATAAACCCGGAAGAACCTGAAGATATCAGGGTAGTGAGCTTCCAGATGTGGAAGGGAAGTTCTACTTGATTACTTGTAGGGAGTTGGTAGAGTGTTTCGTTGTCATTAGCGTGCAAGACGCAGTGAAAGGTGAGTGATTGTTTGACATTTTTGTGCCAAGGAGTACTTATACTGAAGTATAGGGTTACAGTCGTAGGCTGGATTACCTACAGAGACATACATATGTGTTTTTAGGACTGATAGGGTGATCGATTGATCATTGTTGTATATCAAGGGACATTTATACTAATATTTATGTTGTTGCATTCATACGCTGGTTTTCCTTGTGCATGTTTACATTACATAGTCAGGGAAATCACCACTGACTCACCACACAACACAATACATGCAACATGCAAATGAAACATATGGAAATGTGGCACAGGAGTCACAGGAGGTCCCGGTCCTGGTCCCGGCTCTCGCCTCATACACCCTCCAGAAACACAAGCCAACGCCTTAGGATTTTCGCGTCTCGCTGCTTTCTGTACACTGCAGGTCCGTGCTTCCCCTACAGTACGTCGCCGGTTGAAGTCGGTCTCCTGGCCGTCAACTTTCCTCCCAACTACGGCAGCCAGCCTACGTCTCGGCGGTCGTCGCACGTTTCCCAAATAGTCCTTGTCAATGTACTCCCTGAGGAACTGCCTCTCACCACTACGAAGTCACTGTGAAGTTATCAGCCGTCCCAGACGATACTGCTTAAGCTCCACACGCACAGCACCCGACTTCAGAGCACTTGAAGCTCACTACACTGTCAATTCCCTCTTCGTCTAGGCATGTCACTAGGTATTTGGGAGGACTTCTCGACCGTGCTTGCATCAACTGTTGACTCGTAGGGTTCCACGAAGGTGGGGTTACTGTCAAACTTGACAGGATCGTCGATCACACGTTCAACCAAGTTGACAAGGTGGTCAACTCAATTCACTCACGGTGGATTGGCCCGGCCACTAAGCTGTCTCTTATACTGGTGGAACTGCCAAGGACGTCACACGCGACGATGCCTGGCCCACTTCTTGCAACGCACCTGTCCGGAGCACTTGTTGCTCAATATTCTGTCAATTCCTTATCTGAGCCACATCTGGGTTGCAGGAAGACCTCACAGAGTGCGCGCTAAACAACTGGAGACGCTTACATCCACTGGAGCTCAGTAATCCGTCACTTAAACAGGATGACCGGTCGCACGTCCTGCCTCTCGGACGCGTCGTGTGAAAGACTGATGTGGCGCAAAGGCGCCGACACGGCTGGACCCCCTTGCCTATGTGACGTCACATTTTCCAAAGTCGGTTTTCATTGGCTCCCAGTGCCACGTCGCTGACGGTGACCAATCTGGTGACACTGACGTCACACAGTTTTGGCGGGGAGAACAGACTTGCCAGCGCCATTTTGGCTCCCTAAAGGGCCTATAACAGGCCAAAATACTATATTTTCACCAATTTCTCGGCTCTTAGCGAGAATACTGTTCTCTCCCACACATGTTCAATTGAAGCCTGCAACGTAGAGAACGCTCGGGAATAGGGGACATGACTCTTACAGCAGGCGTGGGAGAATTAGAAAGGGGGGGAACACTGTCACATACCCCTCCCTTAAAATAAGAGTCATGTCTGGTTAGTGCATGCGGGACCACGCATCTGCGACTACGTTGTCCTTCCACTGAAAATCTTGGCTTCCAGCCAGTATTGCAGGCGCCAATGTGTGACACTCCTCATGTG
>WNGS01121465.1:3401-17783 GCA_020271785.1 Procambarus virginalis
AACAACACCTGGTCAACACCCACTGGTCACACACATGTCAACACCCTCTGGTCAACACCCACTGTTCCACACACTCTGGGTCAACCCACACTGGTCAACCACACTCTGGGTCAACACACACTGGTCAACACACTCTGGGTCACCACACTGGTCAACACACTGGTACACACACTGGGTAACACACTCTGGGTCAACACACAGTGGTCACACACACACTGGTCAGCACACTGGTCAACACCACTGGTCAACCCAATGGTCAAACACAGGTCAACACACACTGGTCAAACCCTATGGTCCACTACACTGGTCAACACACACTGGTCAACACCCACTGCTCACACACTCTGGTCAACACCATGCTCAACACACTGGTAACCACCAATGCTCAACACACTCTGTCAAACACACACTGCTCAAACACTCTGGCAACACCACTGCTCATCACACACTGGTCCAACACACACTGGTCAACACCCACTGGTCAACACCACTGGTCAACACACACTGATCAACACCACTGGTCAACACACATGGTCAACACCCACTGGTCAACACACACTGTCAACACCCACTTGTCAACACACACTGGTCAACACACACTGGTCAACACACTTGGGTCAACACACACTGGTCAACACACACTGGTCAACACACACACAAATTGGTGACAAATGGAATGCATTAGGAAGCGATGTGGTGGAGGCTGACTCCATACACAGTTTCAAGTGTAGATATGATAGAGCCCATTAGGCTCAGGAAACTGTATCTGTTGATTGACGGTTGAGAGGCCGGACAAAGAGCCTGAGCTCAACCCCCGCAAGCACAACTAGGTGAGTACAACTAGGTGAGTACACAGGGCAACACCCACTGGTCAACACACTCTGGGTCAACACACTCTGGGTCAACACACTATTGGTCAACACACACTGGTCAACACACACTGGTCAATACCACTGGTCAACACACTCTGCGTCAACACACTCTGGGTCAACACACACTGGTCAACACACTCTGGGTCAACACACACTGGTCAACACACACTGGTCAACACCATGGTCAACACACTCTGGGTCAACACACATGGTCAACACACACTGGTCAACACACACTGGTCATCACACTCTGGTCAACACCCATGGACAACACATACTGGTCAACACACACTGGTCAACACCCACTGGTCAACACACACTGGTCAACACACACTGGTCAACACACTTGGGTCAACACACCACTGGTCAACACACTGGTCAACATACACTGGTCAACACACTCTGGGTCAACACACACTGGTCAACACCCACTGGTCAACACACTGGTCAACACACTCTGGGTCAACACACTCTGGGTCAACACACACACGTCAACACACACTGCTCAACACACTCTGGTCAACACACACTGCTCAACACACTCTGGGTCAACACACACTGGTCAACACACTCTGGGTCAACACACTGGTCAACACACTCTGGTCAACAAACACTGGTCAACACACACTGGTCAACACACACTGGTCAACACCCACTGGTCAACACACACTGGTCAACACACTCTGAATCAACACCCACTGGTCAACAACTCTGGGTCAACACACACTGGTCAACACCCACTGGTCAAACCACACTGGTCAACACCACTGGTCAACACACACTGGTCAACACACTCTGGGTCAACACACACTGGTCAACACACTCTGGGTCAACACACACTGGTCAACACACACTGGTCAACACACTGGTCAACACACTCTGGGTCAACACACACTGGCCAACACACACTGGTCAACACACACTGGTCAAGACCCACTGGTCAAACCCTCTGGTCAACACACACTGGTCAACACACACTGGTCAACACACACTAGTCGACACCACTGGTCAACACACACTGGTCAACACACACTGGTCGACACACACTGGTCGACACACACTGGTCAACACACACTGGTCAAACACTCTGGGTCAACACACACTGGCCAACACACACTGGTCAACACACACTGGTCAAGACCCACTGGTCAACACCCTCTGGTCAACACACACTGGTCAACACACACTGGTCAACACACACTAGTCGACACACACTGGTCAACACACACTGGTCAACACACAATGGTCGACACACACTGGTCGACACACACTGGTCAACACACACTGGTCAACAACACTGGTCAACACACACTGGTCAACACACAGTGGTCAACACACACTGGTCAACACACACTGGTCAACACCCACTGGTCAACGGACACTGGTCAACACACACTGGTCAACACACACTGGTCAACACACACTGGTCAACACACACTGGTCAACACACACTGGTCAACACACACTAGTCGACACACACTGGTCAACACACACTGGTCAACACACACTGGTCGACACACACTGGTCGACACACACTGGTCAACACACACTGGTCAACACACACTGGTCAACACACACTGGTCAACACACACTGGTCAACACACACTGGTCAACACACACTGGTCAACACCCACTGGTCAACGGACACTGGTCAACACACACTGGTCAACACACACTGGTCAACACACACTGGTCAACACACACTGGTCAACACACACTGGTCAACACACACTGGTCAACACACACTGGTCAACACACTCTGGGTCAACACACACTGGTCAACACACTCTGGTCAACACACACTGGTCAACACCCACTGGTCAACACCACTGGTCAACACCCACTGGTCAACACCCACTGGTCAACACACACTGGTCAACACACACTGGTCAACACCCACTGGTCAACACACACTGGTCAACACACACTGGTCAACACCCACTGGTCAACACACACTGGTCAACCCACTGGTCAAACCCACTGGTCAACACACACTGGTCAACACACACTGGTCAACACCCACTGGTCAACACACACTAGTCAACACACACTGGTCAACACACACTGGTCAACACACACTGGTCAACACACTCTGGTCAACACACACTGGTCAACACACACTGGTCAACACCCACTGGTCAACACACACTGGTGAACACACACTGGTCAACACCCACTGGTCAACACCCACTGGTCAACTCACTCTGGTCAAAACACACTGGTCAACACACACTGGTCAACACACACTGGTCAACACTCTGGGTCAACACACACTGGTCAACACACACTGGTCAACACCCACTGGTCAACACACACTGGTGAACACACACTGGTCAACACCCACTGGTCAACACCCACTGGTCAACTCACTCTCGGTCAAAACACACTGGTCAACACACACTGGTCAACACACACTGGTCAACACCCACAGCTCAACACCCACTGGTCAACACACACTGGTCAACACACACTGGTCAACACACACTGGTCAACACACACTGGTCAACACACTCTGGTCAACACACACTGGTCAACACACACTGGTCAACACACACTGGTCAACACACACTGCTCAACACACACTGGTCAACACACTCTGGTCAACACACTGGTCAACACACTCTAGTCAACACACACTGGTCAACACACTCTGGGTCAACACACACTGGTCAACACACACTGGTCAACACACACTGGTCAACACCCACTGGTCAACACACACTGGTCAACACACACTGGTCAACACCCACTGGTCAACACACACTGGTCAACACACACTGGTCAACACACACTGGTCAACACACACTGGTCAACACACTCTGGGTCAACATACACTGGTCAACACACACTGGTCAACACCCACTGGTCAACACACACTGGTCAACACACACTGGTCAACACACACTGGTCAACACCCACTGGTCAACACCCACTGGTCAACTCACTCTGGGTCAAAACACACTCGTCAACACACACTGGTCAACACACACTGGTCAACACCCACAGCTCAACACCCACTGGTCAACACACACTGGTCAACACACACTGGTCAACACACACTGGTCAACACACACTGGTCAACACACTGGGTCAACACACACTGGTCAACACACACTGGTCAACACACACTGGTCAACACACACTGGTCAACACACACTGCTCAACACACACTGGTCAACACACACTGGTCAACACACTCTGGGTCAACACACACTGGTCAACACACTCTGGTTCAACACACACTGGTCAACACACACTGGTCAACACACACTGGTCAACACACACTGGTCAACACACACTGGTCAACACACACTGGTCAACACACACTGGTCAACACACACTGGTCAACACCCACTGGTCAACACACACTGGTCAACACACACTGGTCAACACACTGGTCAACACACACTGCTCAACACACACTGGTCAACACACACTGGTCAACACACACTGGTCAACACACACTGGTCAACACCCACTGGTCAACACACACTGCTCAACACACACTGGTCAACACACTCTGGTCAACACACACTGGTCAACACACACTGCTCAACACACACTGGTCAACACACACTGCTCAACACACTCTGAATCAACACCCACTGGTCAACACACTCTGGGTCAACACACTCTGGTCAACACCCACTGGTCAACACACACTGCTCAACACACTCTGGTCAACACACACTGCTCAACACACTCTGGGTCAACACACACTGGTCAACACCCACTGGTCAACACACACTGCTCAACACAGTCTGGTCAACACACACTGCTCAACACACTCTGGGTCAACACACACTGGTCAACACACTCTGGGTCAACACACACTGGTCAACACACTCTGGGTCAACACACACTGGTCAACACACACTGGTCAACACTCACTGGTCAACACACTCTGGGTCAACACACACTGGTCAACACACACTGGTCAGCACCCACTGGTCAACACCCACTGGTCAACACCCACTGGTCAACACACACTGGTCAATACACACTGGTCAACACACTCTGGGTCAACACACACTGGTCAACACACACTGGTCAACACCCACTGCTCAACACACTCTGGTCAACACACACTGCTCAACACACACTGGTCAACACCCACTGCTCAACACACTCTGGTCAACACGCACTGCTCAAAACACTCTGGTCAACACACACTGCTCATCACACACTGGTCAACACACACTGGTCAACACACACTGGTCAACACACACTGGTTAACACACACTGGTCAACACACACTGGTCAACACTGTCGGGGTTTCACGGTGTTCTCGTTAGAGAAGGGTTAAAGCAACAGTAGACTGGATATCCTTTCCAGGTGGTTGCTCCAACAATAACCCTTACTCACCGTCGTTCGGCGGGTCTTCCCTCAATCCTCTAGGCTCCACTGCTGGCCTCGGAGAGTACTCCCAGTCGGTCTCACAACCGGCCTTTATATTGTAAGATGAGTGGGAGCACAGATCGTTCCCTCAATCTGTGGCCCTCCCGACACCGAACTCTTATACAGCCTTCAAGGTCGCCAACTGGTTTTGTTTTTGGTGTCCAGTAACACTGCAGTGGTTAGGTGTAATTGTGGCAAGAGCCAAATCCAGTAATATAGTATCAGGCAGGTCACTCTACTTTACATCCTCACACAGTCACAAGATAAATGGAGGGGATGATATCAAACACCAAAGAGTTTTGGTATTTTACTTAAAAGACAACGAGAAATATATATGCATCAATGTATCAGAATTAATATATGACAATCGCTCCATTCATAGCATAATATTCTAGAGCGCACCATATGGCAACATCGGCACGTGTCACCTGTCAGAATGCCAGCTGACCGGGCCCTCGCGATCGTGGGAACAGACTAGTACTTGTTTTCTAATTGTCACGATCCCCGTTTATTTAACTTTTTCCAAAACACTATTTAACATTCACATGGCTTACTTATGATATCACTGGCCTCACGATCAACATCTATATTCACAATACTCTCACAGTGACTTTTCACTGTACCAAAAGGTTACTCTATTCTTAATAATATTTACTGTGAATGCACTCACTTGATCACTGAACTTTTCTTTATATTTATACTTCCTCTTAAAGAGATATCACTGGCAAACACTTCACGTATATGATATTATTCAGTACACAATCATGTCATATATAAATCAGTAATCAAACTTCAGGCATATATATATCAATAGATCATAGAGATCAACACACAGGCATTTATATCGATAGATTATGGAGATCAACACACAGGCATTTATATTGATAGATTATAGAGATCAATCCACAGGCATTTATATCAATAGATTATAGAGATCAATCCACAGGCATTTATATCAATAGATTATAGAGGTCAATACACCAATATCTGGTTCACTACCAATATATATAATAATAATAATCACAGATCAATAATAATAGTCACAGTAAATTCTCTGATGAATCTTGGTGCTTGCACACACCCACACATAGATATATATGTAAATTGATACTGTGAGCGCTCTGGGTAGCCTCACCACATACTGTGCTCTCTGTGACTTAAACTCAAGTGAGACTTGCTCACGACATATAAAATATCCTGACAAGAATATATATATATAGCTAACTAAAGGGGAAATGGGAGGGAACTGTAAACACCTACTTCACCTATCCTAGGATGACAGTTGGGTTGTAGCTCCTGGTCCAGGCTCTCGCCTCGTTCATCCAGAAACACAAGCCCACGCCTTAGGATGTCGCGTCTCGCCGCTTCTGTACACAGCAGGTCCGTGCTCCTTCCTCTACAGTACGTCGCAGGGTTGAAGTCGGTCTCCTGGCCGTCAACTTTCCTCCCAACTACGGCAGCCAGCCTACGTCTCGGCGGTCGTCGTACGTTTCCCAATTAGTCCTTGTCACTGTACTCCCAGAGTAACTGCCTCTCACCACTACGAAGTCACTGAAGTTATCAGCCGTCCCGGACGACACACGCACAGCACCCGACTTCAGAGCACTTGAAGCTCACAACACTGTCAATTCCCTCGTCGTCTAGATATATCGCTAGGTATTTGGGAAGACTTCTCGACGTGCTTGCATCCAACTGTTGACTCGTAGGGTTCCACGAAGGTGGGGTTACTGTCAAACTTGACAGGATCGTCGATCACACGTTCAACCTGGTTGACAAGGCTGTCAACCTGGTTCCCTCACGGTGGGTGGCCCGGCCACTAAGCTGCCTCTTATACTGGTGAACTGCCAACGACGACACACGTCGATGCCCGGCCCACTTCTTGCAACGCACCTGTCCCTGAGCACTTGTTGCTCAATATTCTGTCAATTCCTTATCTGAGCCAATTCTGGGTTGCAGGAAGACCTCACAGAGTGCGTGCCAACAACTGGAGACGCTTAAATCCACCGGAGTTCGGTAAATCCGTCACTCTGACAGGATGACCGATCGCGCGTCCTACCTCTCGGACGTGTCGTGAAAGACTGATGTCGCCTGGCGCCAACACGGCGGACCCCCCTGCCTATGTGACGTCACTTTTCCCAAAGTTGGTTTTCATTGGCTCCCAGTGCCATGTCGCTGACGGTGACCAATCTGGCGCCACTGACGTCACACAGTTTTGGCGGGAGAACAGACTTGCCAGCGCCATATTGGCTCCCTAAAGGGCCTATCCCACAGGCCAAAATACTACATTTTCGCAAATTTCTCGGCTCTTCGAGAATACTGTTCTCTCCCACATATGTTCAATTGTTGCCTGCAATGTAGAGAACGCTCGGGAATAGTGGACATGACTCTTACAGCAGGCGTGGGAGAATTAGAAGGGGGGAACACCGTCACATACCCCTCCCCTTAAAATAAGAGTCATGTCTGGTTAGTGCATGCGGGACAACGCATCTGCGACTACGTTGTCCTTTCCTTTGATGTGTTTTATATCCAGCCAGTACTCCTGCAGCAGTAGAGCCCACCTCGTTAGTCGTTGGTTGGAGTTCCTCATTTTGTGCAAAAAGGTTAGAGGGTTATGATCTGTGAACACAAGAACAGGTCTTGCCCCTCCTCCCACGTACACGTCAAAATGCTTTAGGGCCATAACCAGCGCCAAGCTTCTTTTTCAACGGTACTATAGGCCCGCTGGTATTTCACAAACTTCTTAGAGTAGAATGCTACCGGCCTATGCACTTCACTCCTCTCTTGAGCCAACATGGCTCCTATTCCGACGTCGCTGGCATCCACGTACAGGATAAACTTGGCGGAGAAGTCTGGAGATATTAACACTGGAGCCTCTGTCAACAGTCTCTTGGTCTCCTCGAAAGACTCCTGACAAGCCTCTCCCCATCTCCATCGCACATTCTTGGATAGGAGCTCCGTCAAAGGATGTGCTACCGTGGAAAAATTTCTGCAAAACCCGCGATAGTATCCTATCATCCCGAGGTACCTTAACAATTCTTTGCGCGTCTTGGGCACGGGGTATTCTTTAATGGCCAGCACTTTATGATCTACCGGGGTTACTTCCCCTTGGCCGATCACGAAACCAAGGTACTCAAGGCGAGCTTTCCCAAACTCGCTTTTTGCTAAGTTCACAGTCAAGTTTGCCTCCTCGAGCCTTCTGAACAACTCTCCGAGCCTTTCCAAGTGCGTTTTCCAATCATCGGCGTACACAACGATGTCGTCTATATACACTGTGCAGCCCTCGGCGCCCCTGAGCAACTCATTCATCATCCTTTGGAAACAGCTCCCGCTGTTTTTCATTCCAAAGGGTAACACCTTATACTGGTACAGCCCATCCGGAGTCACAAAGGCCGATATTTTCCTGGCTGCGGGAGTCAAGGAGATTTGATAGTATCCCTTGAGCAGATCGACCTTGGATACGTACCTCGCACTGCCCACCTGGTCAATGCAATCACTCACCCTTGGCATGGGGTGGGAATCGGCCACAGTGACGGAGTTCACCTTCCTGTAGTCCGTGCAAAAGCGGAATGTTCCATCGCTTTTCTTTACCAGCAGGCATGGAGAACTCCACTCACTGTTACTGGGCTCCGCGAGGTCGTTCTCAAGGAGATACTCCACCTCCTTCCTCATTAGCTCCCGCTTCTCCGGGCTTACCCTGTACGCGCTTTGCTTGACGGGCCTGGCGTCCCTCACTTCCACCTCGTGCGTTACACTACGGTGACGTCGGGGCACGTCGGTGAAGAGGGAGGTGTTCTCCATCAACAGGTTCGTCAGTTCCGCGCTCTGTTGCTCTTTCAGGTGTTGTAGCTTGTCCCTGATCTTAGACAAACTCTCTGAATTGGTGAGTCGGGTACCATCCGCCCTAGACCACTTCCCTTCCTCCTCTGGAAGCTCTTGGTCCACTTGTACACACAGGATCACCTTTTCCTGGGGCTCTCGAGTCGCCGTCCGGTCCAGATTGGCGGCTCCTCCTCCTTCAAGGAAGAAAGGTTTTAGGCGGTCGACATGGCACACCTGTTTCTTTCGGGGTTTATCCGGCTTACCAATCTCGTACGTCACA
Organism: Procambarus virginalis; assembly: GCA_020271785.1. Taxonomy (NCBI): domain Eukaryota; kingdom Metazoa; phylum Arthropoda; class Malacostraca; order Decapoda; family Cambaridae; genus Procambarus; species Procambarus virginalis. Next base: position 12,771 of record WNGS01121465.1, read on the forward strand.
GGACCCAACCGCCGTAGCACATGGTACGGTCCCTCGAACCGTGGCTCATTCACTCTGCTCTTACCCGGCAGTAATATCATCACCTGGGACCCAGTTTGGAACTCCCTCGGCGTAGCGCTCTTATCGTACCATTCCGACATCTTGCGCTGCGCTTCTTTTAGATGTTTTCCAGCCAGTTCCTTTGCTAAGGTGAGCCGCTCCTTAAACTTTAGAACGTACTCATTAACCGCTCCCACGGTCACCCCTGGTGTCCATTGTTCCTTCAGCATGGACAGAGGACTTCTCACCTCGTGTCCATATATCAGCTGGAAAGGTGAGAAACCTAGTGATTCCACCACTGCGTTACGGATGGCAAATAACGCAGGGTATACTGCCTCGTCCCACTCAGCTCCCTGCTCAGCGCAGAACACTCTCAGGATCGTCTTCAAAGTGGAGTGGAACCTTTCGATCGCCCCCTGCGACTGCGGTCGGTAGGGCGACGACCGAATCTGTGTCACTCCCCAGCTTGTCACTGTTTGCCTGAACCACTTGGACTGGAAAATGCTTCCACAGTCCGTTTGAATTTCTCTGGGCATTCCTACCCAAGAGAAAAATCGTATTAGCTGCCCAGCTACTCCTTTTGAGGTCAACCGCCGCATCGGAACAGCTTCCGGGAATCTGGTTGACGCACACATTATTGTCATTAGGTAGGTATTCCCTCTCTTTGTCCTTGGCAACGGTCCCACTCCGTCGACCAACAGACGCTCGAATGCGGGCCCAAACGCTGGAACAGGGACTAACGGGGCCTTTGGTATTGCGGATTGGCTCTTTCCTGCCCTCTGGCACGGTAAGCACGTCTTACAATAACGCCTCACGTCGGCGTCCATACCTGGCCAGTAGAAATGGTCCCTGATCCTATGCAACATTTTGGTCACCCCCAGGTGACCCGCAGAGTCAACAGAGTGTGACAGATCCAACACTGTCGCTCTGCACTGGGCCGGCAACACTACCTGCTGTCTTGTACTTAGAGATGCCTCTCCGGCCTCTATCCTCACAGGTCTCCACTGCCTCATTAGTATGCCTTTATGCCTGTAAAAGTGAGTGGGCTTCTCAGGACCATCACGTCCTTCATTTGCCTCACGGATTAAATTGGGGAATTCTGCCTGTTGCAGCTCCTCGAGCCTAGTGCGGTCCACCCCGAGAGAACTGGTGAGGGTCACCTGTACCTCACCTTCTGGGCTGCCTTCGCCCTCCACTCGTTCTCCGGGTTCCATAACGAGGTGATCAATTCCCAGGCCGGCGGACGTCTCCTCGTCGGCCTTATCAGATCCACGCCCTCCTCGTCCTCCGCACCGCCTCGGAACTACGGCACATACAGGGAACGCCTCCATGGCGATTCCTTTCTCGTCCCCATAGGCGTCGAACACTCCGCCTTTCTTCCTGTAGTGCTCCAAGCACTCCTCGTCCTTCAAGAGGTTCGGGAGGACACGTCCTCCACACGCGTCATTTCCCAAGATGACCTGTGCCTCCATCTTGGGCATCGATGCACAGACTCCCACTACTAGGGTTTGGCATCCATAATCCGAACTCAGGGTTACCCGGTGTAGGGGCATCTGCACTGGGCCTCCCACAGTGGTCACACTCGCCATTCCCACACTGGTATCCCCGTAGTTCTCAGGGAACAGGGCCTCGCTCACTAGGGTAAAGTCTGCCCCAGTGTCTCTCAACATCTTCACTGGGATGGGGTCTGCGTCCCCCATCCTTACGGTTCCTTCACACACAAACGGGTGAATCCTCTTCTCCCCATTAAGTACGGGTCCATCCCGCACCCAATCAGCCATCTGGTCCTCCGTCTTCACGAAGGCTACATTCCCCCGGTGTCTAGGACGTCTGCATTCGCGAGCGACGTGTCCGGGTATTCCGCAATTGTAGCAGCGAACTTTCCTCGTTGGTGACCATCCACCGCCGCTCGCCCTTGCCACATTTCCTGAGGCCGACGTCCCGAAGGTCTTTCTCGCACCATCTGTCGACCCCTTCGTCACAGCCACAGCTCCCGAGCTCTCCGTCGGGGACTTCTTCGACGGTTCCACAGCACTCTTCTGTCCTCTACTATCTCCACTCGAGGGGTAGGACTTGGGAGAACTCGGTCCTGTCCTCCATCCGTCCGACCTTCTATTACTTCTCCCATAGCTAGAGAATACGGGCGGTCGGTGCTGTCCCTCTCGACGTGGACGTAATGCTTCTTCTAGCATGTCTGCTCGATCGGCCGCGGCTCTCAGGTCCTTGATGTCCGCCTCCTTTACTCTCACCCTAATCTCAGGAGAGAGCACGGACATAAACTTTTCCATGACCATCAGCCCCTTGATGTCTTCAGCCGATCTTGCTCCTTCTGACTCCAGCCATTTCAAGAATTTCCTTTCCATGTCCCTCGCCGTCTCCGCATACGATTTTCCTGGCGATCGGGTACATTCTCTAAACCTTTTCCTATAGCACTCCGGCGTCAGCTTGAACGAATGGAGCACGGCCCGTTTTACTGCATCATAGTTGGTACATTCCTGGAGGTCGAGCATGTTGTAAGCTTCACGAGCTTCACCAGTGAGCCTTCCTTGAACTAGCTCCGCCCACTCTGCCCTCGGCCACTTCTTCAACGTAGCGACCCTTTCGAAATGCTCGAAGAAGCCCTCAGCCTCATTAGGCACGAAGACGGGCAAATCCCTCTCTCTCACTCGGCGGTCTTCCTGCTGTTGTGGTGGGGCAGTTGGAACTAGTCCTAGCTCAGCTCGCTTCAGCTCAATCTCCTTGTTCGCTTCAACCTCCTGCAGCTTCGTCCTAGCTTCTATTTCGCGCTCCTTCAGCTGTGCCTCTCGTTCTTCTCGTTGCTGCTGTGCCTCTCGTTCTTCTCGTTGCTGCTGTGCCTCTCGTTCTTCTCGTTGCAGCTGTGCTTCTCTTCTTCTCTCGCGCAGCTGTGCTTCTCTTTCTCTCTCGGCGCAGCTGTGCTTCTCTTCTGCTTCCTCGCGCTTCAGCTGTGCTTCTATCTGCATCTTCATTATTTCTAGCTTGATACTGCGCCTGCTGCCACTGGATCCCCGGCTGCTGCCACCGGTACTCAAGTTCTCTCCTCCACTGGCAGGTGTCTGTGGCCGTTCCTCTCCTAAGGCTTCATCACGTGCCTTGAGCTGTGCCATGATCTCAAGTCTTCTCTCTCCCACTTTGGAAGCTCTCAACTTGATCCCAAAGTGGTCGGCGATCGTCTGCAGCTGTGCCTTGGTGCACTCCTCCAGTACTTGCTCGTCTCTCGTGTCTATAAACCTGGCTACTTTATCACCCTCCATCTTGTGACAATGAGTGAAAACTTGGGCCTGATATTTAATACCACAATTACCACCTTGATCTTGCTCGTTATCCTGGCAAGGTCGCCAATGTCGGGGTTTCACGGTGTTCTCGTTAGAGAAGGGTTAAAGCAACAGTAGACTGGATCTCCTTTCCAGGTGGTTGCTCCAACAATAACCCTTACTCACCGTCGTTCGGCGGGTCTTCCCTCAATCCTCTAGGCTCCACTGCTGGCCTCGGAGAGTACCCCAGTCGATCTCACAACCGGCCTTTAGATTGTAAGATGAGTGAGGGCACAGATCGTTCCCTCAATCTGTGGCCCGCCCCGACACCGAACTCTTACACAGCCTTCAAGGTCGCCAACTGGTTTTTTTAGTGTCCAGTAACACTGCAGTGGTCAGGTGTAATTGTGGCAAGAGCAAATTCCAATAATATGGTATCAGGCAGGTCACTCAGCTTTACTTCATTACACGGTCACAAGATAAATGGAGGGGATGATATCAAACACCAAAGAGTTTTGGTATTTTACTTAAAAGACAACGAGAAATATATATGCATCAATGTATCAGGATTAATATATGACAATTGCTCCATTCATAGCATAATATTCTAGAGCGCACCGATATGGTAACATCGGCACGTGTCACCTGTCAGAATGTCAGCTGACCGGGACCCTCGCGATCGTGGGAACAGACTAGTACTTGTTTTCTAATTGTCACGATCCCCGTTTATTTAACTTTTTCCAAAACACTATTCAACATTCACATGGCTTACTTATGATTTCACTGGCCTCACGATCAACATCTTATTCACAATACTCTCACAGTGACTTTTCACCGTACCAAAAGATTACTCTATTCTTAATAATATTTACTGTGAATGCACTCACTTGATCACTGAACTTTTCTTTATATCTATACTTTCTCTCACAGAGATATCACTGGCAATCACTTCACGTATATGATATTATTCAGTACACAGTCATGTCATATATAAATCAGTAATCAAATTTCAGGCATATATATATATACATCATGAAGATCAATACACAGGCATTTATATCAATAGATCATAGAGATCAACACACAGGCATTTATATCGATAGATTATAGAGATCAATCCACGGGCACTTATGGTGTTATATAGATGAATCCACAGGCATTTATATCAATAGATTATAGAGATCAATCCTGGTTACTGACTTTAATACTTAATAACTACATGATAGAGTAGCTCCCAAGCTGGTAGCGTCCTGTATGCTTTGTTTACCTCTTCTAGTGGCGTCCAGCCCGCACATAAAAACGGATGGTACCATTTTCTGTGAACATGACATCCCTCCTTTTCTTTAAAAAGAATGAATACAGGATGTCTCCCATGCTTGTAGCACAAAGCAAAGTTATTGACACAAAGTAAGTTATTAACATATCAAGAGATATTGCATACATTTAACATTAATTAAACACACAAGAATTTAAACAATCTTTACCACAAAGGATTTCAATGTTTAAAATACATATGCAATGTTAAACAAACATGAAAGAAACTGTAATACAAAGTTACAAAATATTGAATGAGAGATCTGCATTATTCAAACAATATTACATTTAGTTCAGCATAACAAGTAAATACTTTGCATTACATAGGAACACAATTAATCATCATATCGTTTAGGGCGTTTAACATGTCGTTTTGGACGAGAGTCCT
>WNGS01121467.1:5803-26419 GCA_020271785.1 Procambarus virginalis
ATTATTATCATAAATAGGGCATATGTTGAAATGAAAAGGCGATGGTTCACATTTTGCCCAAACTCCCCACTGCAGTTTTCAAATATCCCAAATCTGACTTCTGAGCCATATTTTGGATCCAAATTCAGGCTCTCCTCATATATTTGCAGTTTGAAATTACGTATTTTTATACCGAAAACATGCCAATTACAGAAAACCGCGATGGGTCACACTTGGCCCAAACCCCCTTGAAGTTTTTAAAATATCCAAAATCTGACTCCTGAGCAATATTTTGGAGCCAAATTTTGGCTCTCTGGACATATTTGCAGTTTGAAATTACGACTTTTATGCCGAAAATATGCCAATTACTGAAAACTATGATGTGTCACATTTTGTCCACCCCTCCTTGCAGTTTTCAAAATATCCCAGATATCCCAAATGTGGCTCCTGAGCGTTATTTTTTTGCCGAATTCTGGCTCTCTGCACCTATTTGCAGTTTCAAATTACGACTTTTTATACAGAAAATATGCGAACTGCCGAAAACGGCGTTGGGTCACATTTGCCCAAACCCTCCTGAATTTTTCAAAATATCCCAAATATCCAAAATCTAAATCTTGAGCCATATTTAGAAGCAAATTCTGGTTCTCTGCACATATTTGCAGTTTTAAAATTACAACTTTTTTTACCAAAAATATACCAATTACAGAAAACGCCTATGGATCACATTTTGCTCAAACTTCCTCTGTAATTTTAAAAATATCCCAAATATCCCAAATCTGACTCCTGGGCCATATTTTGGAGCCAAATTCTGGCTCTCTGCACATATTTGCAGTTTGAAATTACGACTTTTTATACCGAAATTATGTCAATTACTGAAAACGGCGATTGGCACATTTTGCCCAAACCCCCCCTGCAGTTTTCAAAATATTGGAAATATCGGAAATTTGACTCATGAGCGTTATTTTGGAGCCAAATTCTGGCTCTCTACATATATTTCCAGTTTGAAATTACGACTTTTTATACCGAAAATATGTCAATTAATGAAAACGTTGATGGTTCTCATTTTGCCGAAACCCCCCTGCAGTTTTCAAATTATCCCGAATATGACTCCTGAGCCATATTATGAAGCCAAATTTTGGCTCTCTGCACACATTTGCAGTTTGAAATTATGATTTTTATACCAAAAATATGCCAATTACTGAAAACGCCGATGGGTCACATTTTGTCCAAACTCCCACTGCAATTTTCAAAATATCCCAAATATCCCAAATCTGACTCCAGAGCCATATTTTTGAGCCAAATTCTGGCTCTTTGGACATATTTGCAGTTTGAAATTATGACTTTTTACAACGGAAATATGTCAATTATTGAAAACGCCGATGGGTCACATTTTGCCCAAACCCCCCTTCAGTTTTCAAAATATCCCAAATCTGACTCCTAAGCCATATTTTGGAGCCAAATTCTGGCGCTCTGCACATATTTGCAGATTAAATTACGAATTTTAATACAGAAAATATGTCAGTTACTGAAAACGGTGATCGGTTACGTTTTGCCAAAACCCTCTTGCAATTTTCAAAATATCCTAAAACTGACTCCTGAGCCATATTTTGGAGCCAAATTCTGGCTCTCTGCTCTTGTTTGCAGTTTGAAAATACGACTTTTTATACCGAAAATATGCCAATTACAGAAATCGGCGATGGTTCACATTTTGCCCAAACCCCCCTGCAATTTTAAAAATATGTGAAATTTCGGAAATATGACTCCTGAGCGTCGTTTTTGAGCCGAATTCTGGCTCTCTGCACCTGTTTGCAGTTTGAAATTACGAATTTTTATACCGAAAATATACCAATTACTGAAAACTGCGATGGGTCATATTTTGCCAAAACACCCCTGCAGTTTTCATTATATGTGAAATGTCGGAAATTTGACTCCTAAACCTCATTTTTGAGTCGAATTCTGACTCTTTGCACCTATTTGAAGTTTCAAATTACTACTTTTTATACCGAAAATATGCCATTTACTGAAGGTGGCGATGGGTCATATTTTGCCTAAATCCCCCCAGCAGTTTTCAAATTATGTGAAATGTCGGGAATTTGATTCCTGAGCGTCATTTTTTAGCCGAATTCTGGCTCTGCACCTATTTGCAGTTTCAAATTACGACTTTTTATACAGAAAATATGCATGTTGCCATTATGTGCAACAGATGGCGCTGTTTTTCAAAAGTATATGTTTTTACGTGTCACAGGGGTGGCATCTAAATAGTAGATAGATAAAAAGACGCGCCTATTCACGTGCAAAGTTGTGTCAAAATTTCAAAGAAATTGGTGAAGAGCTTTCGGAGATTACAGTGTTGCTCTTACATCCATGACACAACGATCCATTCGAATACGCGCATGTTTTATATACTTACTACATAGATGTCACACCTGTGACACTTAGAAACATGCATTTAAAAAAAGAAAGGCGCCATCTGTTACACATAATAGCTTCACACACACAATTTATATAAATAAACATGGAAATGTTCGTTTGTTCAAAATCGCTAATCTCCGAAAGTTCTTCACCGATTGCTTTGAAATTTTCACACAACGGTTCATTCGCATTTGAGCAGGTTCTTATGTACATACTATACAGATGTCACGTCTGTGACGGTAAAAAAAAACATGCTTTTTCTGGGAAACTGTGTTTTTCATGTTTTTTCCCTGCGAGGGAAGTCTTCGAAACCTCTTTACCGATTGCTTTGCTATTTTGACCCGACGTTGCATTCGAGTAGACGCGTTTTTTATATATATCTACTATATACATGCCTTATCTCTTACAGGGAAAAACAGGTTTTTTTGAAAAACAGCGCCATCTGTTGGATGTATGCGCAACACACCCTGTAATATCCGAGAACTCTTCACCAATTTCTTTGAAATTTTGACACAACTTTGCATTCGAATAGGCGCGTCTTTTTATATATCTACTCTTTAGATGCCACCCCTGTGACAGGTAAAACCTGGACTTTTGAAAAACAGCGCCATCTGTTGCACATAATGGCAACATGCATATTTTCTTTATAAAAAGTCGTAATATGAAACTGCAAATAGGTGCAGAGAGCCAAAATTTGACTAAAAAATGACGCTCAGATGTAAAATTTCCGAAATTTCACATATTTTGAAAATTGCAAGGGGGTTTGGGCAAAATGTGACCCATCGCCGTTTTCAGTAAATGGCACATTTTCGGGGTAAAAAATCGTAATTTCAAACGGCAAATATGTTCAGAGAGCCAGAATTTGGCAACAAGATATGGCTCAGGAGTCAGATTTGGGATATTTTGAAAATTGCAAGCGGGGTTTGGGCAAAATATTACCCATCGCCGTTTTCTGTAATTGGCGTATTTTCGGTATTAAAAGTCGTAATTTCAAACTGCAAATATGTGTAGAGAGCCAGAATTTGACTCCAAAATATGCCTCATGAGTATGTTTTAGAATATTTTGAAAATTGCAAGGGGGTTTGGGCAAAATGTAACCAATCGCCGTTTTCAGTAACTGACATATTTTCCGTATAAAAAGTTGTAATTTCAAACTGTAAATATGTGCAGAGAGCCAGAATTTGGCTCCAAAATATGGCTCAGGAGTCAAATTTAGGATATTTTGAAAATTGCAGTGGGAGCTTGGACAAAATGTGACTGTCAGGGTTCACCCCCTTCCAACCTGTGGTTGGGGTCGTCCCACGGGTCTTAGCCCCTCAGTACCGAGCGCCACTACTCACCCTTGGGCTCCCCCAGTAAACTAAGGGCTGGCCTTATACACCCCTAGCGAGTTGGGAGGTTCAAGCTTCTTAGAACTCACCTAAATCTGCCTGTCCTGACACTGGAACGCTTTCTTGGATATCTGGTCTACTCAGGTCGCCAGCTGGGTGTTTATGCTCATGTCACAGCAACACGTCAGTGGTCTTATTGGTTATCTTAATCAAGGATGCAATATCATGTGCAGTACAAGGTGTCACTAATGGTCCCATAAATATATATATATAGCCCTAGAGAATGGAGGCTCACTTAAACTCATCAGTTAGTTTAAGAGTGTACTGAAGCAAAAGAATATATACTCATAAAATTGTATAAAGAAATGTCTAAAGGGGGATATCATCCACTGGCGGCAACACTCCTCGTGGCACGGCTTCTGGCAACACGTTCAGCTGACTGGGTCCACCCGCCAGGCAGCGGGCACACCTTTGCGCCTCTGGCAACACGATCAGCTGATACCTCTAACTGTCAGACGTCTTGACTTTCCTACGCCTCTAAGGATGCAATCAGCTGGGCGCTTCAGAGTTCGTTGCTGGCTCTTTGCACACCAGCTACCACCTCCAGGATCACTAACATCCCCGCCTTAATGCTCACATACACCAACTCATGACTAAATGAGTTTTTGGCTCCTAGTCTAATATCCTGTCACTTAGACAATAAAATGATGAGAAGAAATATTCACAACGTATAAAATATTCTAGCTCACCTAGATCAAAAGGGGTAAAGGGAGGGAAAATTATCTACCATATTTCACTCCAACCACGAAGCTGACTCGTCTTCTGTTGAGGGATGTTGAGGTTCCTGGTCCTGGCGTCTTCTCTGCTGACGACTAGTTTCCACCACACACATAGGTTCCTCCGTCCCCTTCGTGGACACGCGTCCTCACCGTGCTAATTCCCAACAGGTACGTCCTTCCTCCTCCTCTTGTCTGGGGTACTGGAGACAGGTACCTCCGTCGTCGTCCTCCACTCTCACTGGCACTGCCGACACCTCGCAGTCCAGCACAGCTTCCCCTTGCCTCACTGCCAGTAGACTTGGCCCGGCCGTAGCTACTCGCTTGATGTAGAATAGGTGGTCCTCTGGGCGTCTCAGACGTCACTAGCCCAACGTTCCCTCTGCTGCAGACTCTTGATAGGGTTCTGGAATCTCTAATCTGGGCCGTCCTTGCCTCTGGGCACTCCACGGAAGTTGGATGGCTTCTCAGACTGTCTGCAGAATCGAAGCGGAGCTTAAATCTACTGGTAAGGGCTCTCTAGATCCGGAACTCGCTCGAGCGCGTCTTCCCTCTATGACAGCTTGTGACGTACTCTTCCCGCCCAGGCGCCAGCCACCCCGAGACCTCTGCCTCGTGACGTCACACCGCCCGAGGGCTCTCGTCATTGGTCACTTCCGGCACGTGACCTCACCTGGCCAATCAGGTGCCGGGAAGCGTCAGGACTTCTTGGCGGGAAACAGGATGGCTCGGCGCCATCTTGTGCCCCAAAAGGCGCAAGCCCCTTGTATTATGAAACTTAGCTGGCCAATTTACAGCCAGCCTAATCACGCTCCACGCTTTCTCACACATGAAAATGTTCCCTGAACATTATAGACTACTTAGGCTACGGAGATATGACTCTTCTAAGCTGGGAAGGAAGAAATTTAGGGGTGGGACACCGTCACATACCCCTCCCCTTAAAATAAGAGTCATATCGAATGAGTGGCAATGGAAAGGGCAACTAGGCTCTTGCTCCCTACATTCCTGAAGTGTTACTCCTCCAGTTTGTGTCGTGGCTCGTACTACCTCGCCAGTCACTTTTGTTTCTACACTTCCACCTCGCACCGGACCGGGTAGAGTAGGTGTTCCCTGAACACCTATAAGGGATCCTCCTTCCGTGTCCACGAGTGCGTTCCAACGACTCGTTACCACTGCAAGGTTCAGTGCATGTAGAGCCTCCACTGCATCGTGCACTCTGAGGTACCCTTGCACTTCCATCACATCCTACAGGTACTCAATGCTTCCTCTCAGGATCTCCTCTTCGCCATTCTTCTCTTTTCTCGGTTTCTCTTCTCCCGTAAGTGCGCTGTCTCCTCACAGCGTCACCTGTTACTTGTCCTCCATCCAGCAACTTCATCTTTTCTACACTAGGCTTTTGCGATGGCACAATGCCCCTCTGGCTAGGCCGGTGCCTACCCTGGGTATACCTGTCTCCTGCCTTCTTCCAATTACCTCTCCTATACCATTCGTTCCTTCGTTCCCGACGAACATCTTCACTCCTCCATGAGATTCTCTTCCCTGTAGACGTCTTCTTCGGTTCGTTGTTGGGATCGTCCACCTCCTTATGGCTCACCTCACCATGGTGGTTCATCTTGCACCTACCACTATTCATCTGGCTGGCATAGGGTACACTGCGTCGTGGCTCCTCCACTCTGCCCCTCACCGCCGTTTGCTCATCCACTGATCTCACCCTTTTTGGTGGAGGGAGTGCGGTCTGCAGCAACTTCACCGCCCCAGACGCTTGTACAGCTACTCCTCCACACGCATCATTAGGTTTAACTACAGGTCCTTGTCGGTGTTATCCATGACCTCCCTGTCTTTTCGCGTTCGTCGTTGTCGTCCCTGACGACGTTATCGTTGTGCGGTTGGCAACCTCACCACTGCCTGGATCAACCAACACCTCACCTGGCAAGGTCGCACCACGGCCTGACACATAGGCACTCCTGGCCCAATCGGGTTGTATCCTTCCTCCATCGAGGTCGTTACCCAGCACCATCTGCACGTGCTCTAAGGGTAACTTAGAGGCTACAGCTACGACAGCCTTCTCGACTCCATAGTCGGCAATCAGCTGTACCTCGTGAAGTGGTAACCTGTACTCTTCTCCCACACTCCGTATTCTCACCACTCCCACATGTGATTCATTAAATTCGTTGGGAAGAATACTCCTGGCTACCATGCTTATGTCGGCACCCGTATCACGAAGAACTGCAATCTCCACTGGGTCTGACTTCCCAAACTTCACTGTGGCCCCGAAAACGAAGGGGTGTTCACCCAACTTCATTTCCCAACCATTCACATTGGGTCCACTATGGTATGGGGTATGAACAAATACTCTCTCCTCTCCTAACATCAGTCCCATATTCCTCGGGTTCTCGTCGCACTCACGGGTTAAATGTCCTCTTACACCACAGTTGTAGCATCGGCCGCCCCCCCCCCCCCTAGGCGACCAGTCGACAGTCACTCTGGCTATGCCAACAGCAGACGTTCCCCGAGTCCTACTTGGACTCCTCGTCGTTGTCTCCCTGGCAGCGTTCCTCGCTCCAGCACCAGTCCCGATGTTCCCCCTTGGGGTCTCCTCACCGGTTCCCCTGAACCCCTGGACCGACTCACCTCACTGTGTAAACTACTCTTGGGAGAGTCTCCGCCCGTCCTCGCTCCTCCGGAACTCCTGAGGTTCTCCCCTAACCTTGGGTAAGGCGAGTGCCTAGGCGGTCCCTCCTTCCCGAGATGCAGTGCCTCTTCCAGTAGGTCGGCTCTGTCTGCAGCAGCCTTAAGTTCTCTAATACCTGCCTCCTTGATCCTGACCCTTAGTTCTGGATGGAGCATTGACATGAATCTTCATCACCATCAACTGCTTCAGCTCCTCCATCGTCTCCACCTCTTCAGCCTTCAGCCACCGCAGGAACCTGCGCTCCATGTCCCGAGCAGTTTCAGCATACGACCTTCCGGAAGCTCTTGTGCACTCACGGAAGCGTTTCCTGTAAACCTCCGAGGTTAGTCGATACGATTGGAGCACAGCTTTCTTGATCATGTCGTAAACGGCGCATTCCTTAAGGTCCAACATGTTATAAGCTTCCCTGGCCTCGCCAGTCAACCTACTCTGCACAAACGCAGCCTAATCCTCTTCCGGCCATTCCATCAATGTCGCTATCCTCTCAAAATGTCGAAGAAAGCTTCGGCCTCTAGAGGGTCAAAGGTTGGTAGGTCGCGTTCCCGGACCTTTGGGGTCATCCTGCCGAGCAGACACTGAGGGCAGCCCGCGCTCCACCCGACGCATCTCAACCTCCTTCTTTGCTTTTATTTCCTCCCGTCGCAGTTGTCTTTCTCCTTCCTCTCGTTGCAGTTGGGCTTCGCGCTCCTCACGCTTCAGCTGGGCTTCGTGCTCCTGCTCCTCCCGCTTCAGCTGGGCTTCATGTTCCTCTCGCTTCAGCTGGGCTTCGCGGTCCTCCCTCTTCAGCTGGGCTTCGCGCTCCTCTCGCTCCAGTTAGGCTTCACGCTCCTCTCGCTTCAGCTGAGCTTCGCGCTCTTCCCGCTTCAGCTGGGCTTCGCGCTCCTCCCGCTTCAGCTGGGCTTCGCGCTCACGCTTCAGCTGAGCGTCAAGCTGCATTTTCATTATCTCTAGCTTCATGATTCTCCTGCTACTACCGCTGGATCCCCTACTGCTACCTTCGTCGCTCCGGTTCCCACCAACACTGGCAGGTACTTGGGGCGGTCCTTCCTTGGAAGCCTCCTCTCGGGCCTTGAGCTGAGCTATGATCTCAATCCGACGCTCCGCCACCCTGGAGGACCTCAATCTCAACCTAAAATGGTCCGCCACTAGCTGCAGCTGAGCCTTGGTGCACTCTTCCAACTCCTGCTCGTCCCTCGATTCAATAAACTTCTTTACTCTGTCATCTTCCATCTTTAGGCTATTGAGTAACTGTATACAGGGAATACACTAGCGAGCAGTGTAAATCGAGACCAATATCGACCTTAATGCACTTGGCCTGCACTTGCAATCCTTTGTCCACTGTTGTTCGATGGATCCTGGCAAGGTCGCCACTGTCAGGGTTCACCCCTTTCCAGCCTGTGGTTGGGGTCGTCCCACGGGTCTTAGCCCCTCAGTACCGAGCGCCACTACTCACCCTTGGGCTCCCCCAGTCAACTAAGGGCTGGCCTTATACACCCCTGGCGAGTTGGGAGGTTCAAGCTTCTTATAACTCACCTAAACCAGCCCGTCCTGACACTGGAACGCTTTCTTGGATATCTGGTCTACTCAGGTTGCCAGCTGGGTTTTTATGCTCGTGTCCTAGCAACACGTCAGTGGTCATAATGGTTATCTTAATCAAGGATGCATTATCGTGTGCAGTACAAGGTGTCACTAATGGTCTCATAAATATATATGTATAGCCCTAGAGAATGGAGGCTCACTTAAACTCATCAGTTAGTTTAAAAGTTTACTAAAGCAAAAGAATATATACACATATAATTGTACAAAGAAATGTCAAAAGGGGGATATCATCCGCTGGCAGCAACACTCCTCGCGGCACGGCTTCTGGCAACATGGTCAGCTGATTGGGTCCACCCATCAGGTGGCGGGGCACAACCTCGTGCCTCTGGCAACACGATCAGCTGATACCTCTAACTGTCAGACGTCGTGACTTTCCCATGCCACTAGCGATGCAATCAGCTGGGCATTTCAGAGTTCGTTGTTGGCTCTTTGCACATCAGCAACCACCTCCAGGAACACTAACATCCCCGCCCTAATGCTCACACACATCAACTCATGCCTAAATACGTTTTTGGCTCCTAGCCTAATATCCTGTCACTTAAACAATAAAATGATGAGTAGGAATATTCAGAACATATAAAAAGCTCTAGCTCGCCTAGATCAAAAAGGGTAAAGGGAGGGTCAATTATCTACCTTATTTCACTCCAACCACGAAGCTGACTCGTCCTCTGATGGATGTTGAGGTTCCTGGTCGTGGCGTCTGCTCTGCTGACGACTAGTTCCCACCCCACACACAGGTTCCTCCGTCGCCTTCGTGGTAACGCGTCCTCACCGTGCTAATTCCCAACAGGTACTGCCTTCCTCCTCCTCTTCTCTGGGGTACTAGAGACAGGTACCTCCGTCGTCGTCCTCTACTCTCACTGGCACTGCCGACACCTCGCAGCCCAGCACAGCTTCCCCTCGCCTCACTGCCAGTAGATTTGACCCGGCCGTAGCTACTCGCTTGATGTAGAATACGTGGTCCTCTGGGCGTCCCAGACGTCATCAGCCCAACGCTCCCTCTGCTGCAGACTCTTGATAGAGCTCTTGACTCTCTAATCCGGTCCGTCCTTGCGTCTGGGCACTCCACGGAAGTTGGAAGGCTACCCAACCACTTGGGCTGGACGGTAGAGCGACGGTCTCGCTTCATGCAGGTCGGCGTTCAATCCCCGACCGTACAAGTGGTTGGGGCACCATTCCTTCCCCCGTCCCATCCCAAATCCTTATCCTGACCCCTTCCCAGTGCTATATAGTCGTAATGGCTTGGCGCTTTCCCTTGATAATTCCTTCCTTCCTTCTCAGACTGTCTGCAGAATCGAAGCGGAGCTTAAATCTACTGGTAAGGGCTCTCTAGATCCGGAGCTCGCTCGAGCGCGTCTTCCCTCTATGACGGCTCATGACGTACTCTTCCCGCCTAGGTGCCAGCCGCCCCAAACCCTCCGCCTCATGACGTCACACCGCCCGAGGGCTCTCGTCATTGGTCACTTCCGGCACGTGACCTCACCTGGCCAATCAGGTGCCAGGAAGCATCAGGACGTCTTGGCGGTAAACAGGATGTCTCGGTGCCGTCTTGTGCCCAATAGGTGCAAGCCCCTTGCATTACCAAACTTAGCTGGCCATTTTACAGCCAGCTTAATCACGCTCCATGCTTTCCCACACATGAAAATGTTCCCTGAACATTAGAGAATACTTAGGCTACGGAGACATGACTCTTCAAAGCTGCAAAGGAAGAAATATAGAGGAGGGACACTGTCACATCGGCGTTTTCAGTAGTTGGCATATTTTCGGTATAAAAATTCGTAATTTGGAACTGCAAATAGGTGCAGAGAGTCAGAATTCGACTCAAAAATGACGCTCAGGAGTCAAATTTCCAAAATTTCACATATTTTGAAAACTGTAGGGGGAGTTTGGGCAAAATGTGACCCATCGCCGTTTTCTGTAATTGTCATATTTTCGGTATAAAAAGTCGTAATTTGAAACTGCAAATAACAGCAGAGAGCCGGAATTTGGCTCCAAAATACGGCTCAGGAGTCAGATTTGGGATATTTTGAAAACTGCAAGGGGGTTTGGGCAAAATATGACCCATCGCCGATTTCAGTAATTGACATATATTCAGGGTAAAAAGTCGTAATTTCAAACTGAAAATATGTGCAGAGAGCCAGAAATTGGCTCCAAGATATGGCTCAGGAGTCAGATTGGGATATTTTGAAAATTGCAAGGGGTGTTTGGGCAAAATGTTTCCCATCGCAGTTTTCAGTAATTGGCATATTTTCCGTATAAAAAAATCGTAATTTCAAACTGCAAATATGTGCAGAGAGGCAGAATTTGGCTCCAAAATGTGGCTCAGGAGTCAGATTTGGGATATTTTAAAAATTACAGTGGGATTTTGGGCAAAATGTGACCCATCCGCATTTTCAGTAATTGGGATATTTTTGGTATGAAAATTCATAATTTCAAACTGCAAATATGTGCAGATAGCCAAAATATGGCTAAGGAGTCAAATTTGGGATATTTTGAAAACTGCAGGGGGGGTTTGGCAAAATGTGACCCATCGGCGTTTACAGTAAGTGGCATATTTTCGGTGTAAAATTCGTAATTTCAAATTGGAAATATGTGCAAAGAGCGAAAATTTGGCTCCAAAATATGGCTCAGGAGTCTGATTTGAGATATTTTGAAAACTGCATGGGGGTTAGGGCAAAATGTGACCCATCACCGTTTTCAGTAATTGGCATATTTTCGGTGTAAAAAGTCGTAATTTCAAACTGCAAATATATGCAGAGAGCCAGATTCGGCTCCAAAATAACGCATAAGAGTCAAATTTCCGATATTTCCGATATTATGAAAACTGCAGGGGGGATTTGGGCAAAACGTGACCCATCGACGTTTTCTGTAATTGGCATATTTTCGGTATAATAAGTCGTAATTTCAAACTGCAAATATGTGAGGAAAGCCAGAATTTGGCTCCAAAATATGGCTCAGGAGTCAGATTTGGGATATTTTAAGAACTGCAAGGGGGGGGGGGTTTGGGCAAAATCCGACCCATCACCGTTTCATTTCAACAACATTATATATGCCCTATTGATGATATTAATGCCAAGAAAGCTAGCTTTATGATTTGAAGTAAAAATCCTCGAATTTGGTAATATAGTCAGTTTTTCAAGTTTTTCATGTTATATGATTTTAGGTCAAAGTTTACTAATATTTCGATGCTACTTCAGGTTTTCTCACAATATGTGACTTGACCTACAAATCTCAGAATTTTACATAATATTGTGTTTTTAAGCAAGTTTTCTTGCATTTTGTTTTGTACGTAAAATCATCAAATTTAGCAATATTAGGACGTTTATCATCTTTTTTTCCTTTGTATGATTTGAACCATATATTAACAATTTAGGATATATTTTTCCGTTTTTCCACGTTTTTAAGAATTTACAATTTATTGGTATTAATTCATTAAATATACGATAAATATGATGCAAAACTGAGAGCTTAAAGCTTACTCCAAGAACGTACTCAGCATTATACATACCTTTTATTCCATGTCATACCTGTATCATATATGGTAATGTGCAACCACTAATAATAAAAATTCGGCAGGAAACCCTTGATGTGAAGTTACTGAAAGGTTGTAGCTTGCCCCACAACATAACTGTGTACTGTACTTCGACACCAGCTTACCAAGGCAACAATTTGCTCAAAACATTGCTGCCTTGTGTTAAATAGACTGTCTTTATCTACCCTAATTCCCTTGAGAATCTTGAATGTGGTGATCATGTCCCCCCCTAACTCTTCTGTCTTCTTGCGAAGTGAGGTTTAATTAAATATCGTTTTTAATAAAATGGCGTTTTTGCTGCCAATATTTTGGCAGCAAAACGCCAAATATTAGGGGGACTCCCGGTTTGCCTCCTGCCTTCTCATTCGGGGGGCAGTGGCGAGCGACGTTGCCCAGAGCAGGCTAAAGCGCATCAATGAGCCTGCCAAAGAGCAGTATATGGAGACTCAACAGCTACTCGCCCGATGGATATTATTCCGATCCTGGAGCACATGTTGGTACCCTGTAACAGATACTGGGAGAAAATCACATCCTTATCATGCCTCACCTACAGTATCAGCTAAGAAACACTTGTTTTAGAGTAGATTATTTTTTAAACTGTAGATAGAGTACTAGTGTTCATAATTAAAGTAACTTTAGGAATAATAGTAGATTAGACCAACATATGTAGTATAATTTATATTTTGCATAATAAGGTAAACAAGTACGGCTTGTACCGTATCCATTACAAGGTGGTTCAAGTTGCATTTGTCCCTCCAACTGTGGGCAGAAATATTTTAGGAGGCTGAATTAGAATATACTGTCCTCTAAGAACCAAAACAATATTGAAGTTAACTAAAAAATAGAAAATATAATAAATAGAAAATTTGTCTGCTAGGATTTTCCCACATATGTTTGGTCCTTCGAAACGGATGGTCTAATCTTCGAGAAACAGACTATTAAACATACATTAATTGTGCAATATTTACATATATATTAAATACTAGCTGTACCCGGCCATGCGTTTCTGTGGTTCAACAACGCATGTGCGTTGTTGAACCACAGCAACTTTCCCCTGTCTCCCAGTCCTCCCCACCATTCCCCATGCCCCTCATCCTACCAACCATTCCACACTCACCCGTCCCCTCTTCCTTTCAAGCATTCCTCACTCACCCATCCTCTCTTCCTCCCCACCATTCCCCTTCCCCCGTCCCCTTGTCCTTTCCGCCAACCCCCCCTCCTTTGTAACCTTGTCCTTCCCACCTTTCTCCATTCCCTTATCCCCTCGTCCGCACCATCTCCCAACTGTCCCGTCCCCTCGTCCTCCTTACTATTATCACCCTCCCCCTGTCCTCTCATCCTCCCCGAAATCATCCACTCCCGTCCCCTTGTCCTCCCCAACATTTATCACTCCCTCGTTCAATGCATTCCCAAATGATCTGATGATCCCATCAGAATATTAAGAACATCAAATGATCTGATGTTTCCATGACTGAAATATAAGAAAAACAGATAAAAAAAACGAAATGAATATTCGAAAATGAAAAAAACGAATATTAAATATAAATAAAAATAAATCGAAATTTATGCAAATTAAATTTATCAATGAAATCGGGAACATTGAAATGGAATCGTAACATATTTAGTATAGCATGAGTTGCAATTACGTGCAACAGATGGCGCTGTTGTTCAAAAAAGCAAGTTTTTACAAGTCATAGGTGAGGCATCTTTATAGTCGGTATATAAAAACACGCGTGTATTTGAATGGAAAGTTGGATCAAAATTTCAAAGCAATCGATGAAGAACTTTTGTAGATTTCAGCATGTGTTGCTCTTACACCCAACAGATGGTGCTGTATAAAAAGAACAAGATTTTTTTCTGTTAGAGGTGTGGCATGCATATAGAAGGTATATAAAAACACGCGCCTATTCGAATGCAACGTTGTGTCAAAATTTCAAAGTAATGGGTAAAGATATTTTGAAGATTTCCCTCCCATGAAAAACACATGAAAAAATACAGTTATTCAAAAGAAAGCATATTTTTTCTCGTCACAGACGTGACAACTATACAATATGTATATATATACCCGCTCGGATGCAAATGAAACATTGTGTGAAAATTTCAAAGCAATCGGTAAAGAACTTTCTGAGATTAGCGATTTTCAACAAACGAGCATTTACATTTTTATTTATATAGATAGCAGGAAGAGAATGCAATACATATTTCTAACCTAACTTTTTCAATCTCTGCTAACAGTGAACAGAACTTTCATCAAGCACTTAATATTGTTCCGAGGACTGAACCAAAAGAACAATTGTGCTTTTTCATAGCAAGAGGTTAATAAGAGGCTAATTTACTCATAGATGAATATGTAGTTTTAAATGTTTACATATAAACATTACATAATATTACACTTACCAATTACAGCATATTTTACAATAATTTTCAGCCAATCCTTATACAGGGGTAGGACAATATTAGACTGGTGTTGTACAGCAACCTAGTTTATCTTAATTTATTGTATGAACCTGGTGTAAGGGTAGGATTTTACACTGTCTAAAGTTGAACCTACTGTTCAGCCTAGTAGGTATATATAATTTTTTATGTAGTACTTATGACAACACGAGTTGTGTTGAACACTTAACAATACGATAATAATAATTAACTATAATCATTGCACCTTTGAGTGTTAACTAGTGTCTACACTAACCTAGGGTGATTTTGAGGAGCTAACCTAAAGGTACAACCATCTTGTACCTGGTTCTTGTATGAACAGTGTTGACTGACGGATCATGTATGAACAGTGATGACTGACGGATCATATATGAACAGTGATGACTGACGGATCATGTATGAACAGTGATGACTGACGGTTCATGTATGACGAGTAGTGACCAAAGATCAACCCCAATGTTGGCTACAGGTACACTGAGATATTTTGACGAGCAACACAGAAATAATTGATAGATGCAATGACAATCATACATGAACCGTCATGACTGACGGTTGAATAGTGAATAGTGTTGAATTAGTGAATAGTGTTGAATAGTGAATAGTGTTGAATGAATAGTGTTGACTGACGGTTCATGAATGAACAGTGATGCCAAACAGTTCATGTATGAATAGTGTTGACTGACGGTTCATGAATGAATAGTGTTGACTGATGGTTCATGTATGAATAGTGTTGACTGACGGTTCATGAATGAATAGTGTTGACTGATGGTTCATGTATGAATAGTGTTGACTGACGGTTCACGAATGAACAGTAATGACAAACTGTTCATTGATGAACAGTGATGACTAACAGTTCATGTTTGAACAGTGTTGACGCACGGTTCATAAATGAACAGTGTTGACTGACGGTTCATGAATGAACAGTGTTGACTGACGGTTCATGAATGAACAGTGTTGACTGACGGTTCATGAATGAAGTGTTGACTGACGGTTCATGAATGAACAGTGTTTACTGACGGTTCATGAATGAACAGAGTTGACCCGACGGTTCATGAATGAACATGTCAGTCAACAGTGAGTAATGACGGTTCTTGTATGAACAGTGTTGACTGACGGATCATGTATGAACAGTGATGACTGACGGTTCATGTATGAACAGTGATGACTGATGGATCATGTATGAACAGTGATGACTGATGGATCATGTATGAACAGTGATGACTGACGGATCATATATGAACAGTGATGACTGACGGATCATGTATGAACAGTGATGACTGACGGATCATATATGAACAGTGATGACTGACGGATCATGTATGAACAGTGATGACTGACGGTTCATGTATGAACAGTGATGACTGACGGATCATATATGAACAGTGATGACTGACGGATCATGTATGAACAGTGATGACTGACGGTTCATGTATGAACAGTGATGACTGACGGATCATGTACGAACAGTGATGACTGACGGATCATGTATGAACAGTGATGACTGACGGATCATATATGAACAGTGATGACTGACGGATCATGTATGAACAGTGATGACTGACGGATCATATATGAACAGTGATGACTGACGGATCATGTATGAACAGTGATGACTGACGGATCATGTATGAACAGTGATGACTGACGGATCATATATGAACAGTGATGACTGACGGATCATGTATGAACAGTGATGACTGACGGATCATGTATGAACAGTGATGACTGACGGATCATGTATGAACAGTGATGACTGACGGATCATATATGAACAGTGATGACTGACGGATCATGTATGAACAGTGATGACTGACGGATCATGTATGAACAGTGATGACTGACGGATCATATATGAACAGTGATGACTGACGGATCATGTATGAACAGTGATGACTGACGGATCATGTATGAACAGTGATGACTGACGGATCATATATGAACAGTGATGACTGACGGATCATGTATGAACAGTGATGACTGACGGATCATGTATGAACAGTGATCACTGACGGATCATGTATGAACAGTGATGACTGACGGATCATGTATGAACAGTGATGACTGACGGATCATGTATGAACAGTGATGACTGACGGATCATGTATGAACAGTGATGACTGACGGTTCATGTATGAACAGTGATGACTGACGGTTCATGTATGACGAGTATTGACCAAAGATCAACCCCAATGTTGGCTACAGGTACACTGAGATATTTTGACGAGCAACACAGAAATAACTGATATATACAATGACAACAGATGATTAGACATCAGTGAAACGCTTCACACCAAGAAATCTAGACCAGCAATCATTAACCAGCTTATACATAGTTACACTCTACCTACTTTAAGACCCTGCGCTAATGCAGAAGCAGGACCAAATGACCCTACAACAGGAACGGAAGCAACCAGAAGAACATAAACTGCCAGCATGTCACACTTCTAATTAACTACCCGTTTAATACCCCATTATATAGACTCTTCTTATATAGGGCCCCATTAATACCCAATGTATGTTGCTCATCCATGTCACCTACCACCTCACCATCAGAGGACATAATCAGATGCTAACACAAAAGAATTTGTCTTTGGGAATGTGAGGTGAGACCTTACGAAATACATCACTAGGCGTCAGACCCAAATAATAAGTAAAAATGATGACCAGAACACACACTAGAAGGTGAAGGGACGACGACGTATCAGACCGTCCTGGACCATACACAAGTCGATTGTGATGAGGGATGTGATGCAGGCAATAAATAGGCAAGAGAGAGGTGAGGAGCAAGGTAAAAGGTACGAACGGTAAGGTGTAGTAAAGGGGACAGCAGTAGGAATAAGAACTGCAGAAGGCCCATTGGCCCATACTAGGCAGCTCCTATTATTACCACCGAATGAGAAGAGGGATAGTAATAGGAATAAGAAGAGGATAGCAAGGGAACGTAAGAGAAAACAATGAACAAAAAAAGAGAAAAGAGAGAAAGAAAAGGAAAGAGAAAGAAAGATAAATGGAAGGATAAGCCTATGTTAGGTCACGTTTGATAGAAAGATTAAAGCATTTGAGTATATACTGTGAAAGGGAAGAGTCAACAGCAACAAAGCCAGGACTCAAGTTCATGTTGGGTACCTTGTGTAATACAACCGTTTCCACAAGACGGCGTCTGTGTAGAGTAGAGGCAGGAAAGATTATTTTGGAGGAAGACCAATCAATGGGATGATTAGAATCCCTTACACGACAAAAGAGAGCATTGTTAGTGTCTGCAGACTTAACACTTCTCTTGTGTTCCCAAAGTCTGTCATTAAGTGTACGCCCAGTTTCGCCAAAGAATTGGAGAGGACAAGACGAACGGGAAATAGAGTAGTAGGCTGACACTTGTCGGCCTATTATGCAAGTCCCGATTTGCCTAATAGGCCAAGTGATTTTCTTTATTTTCCAAAATTGTTTCCAATTGATTTATTTGAAATATTATTATTATTATATTATTTTAGGAACAAAAATTATTGGCTTAGTTATGATAGTGTAGGTTAGGCTAACGTAGGTTAGGTAGGTTAGGTTCGGTCATATATCTACGTTAGTTGTAACTCAGAATATAAAAAAAATTAACTCATACATAATGATATTGAAAGATTTATTATTTCATAAGAAAAAATTGAAAAATAATGAAACTCACTAAAACTTGGCTTATTAGGCAAATTGAGCCTTGCATAGTAGGCCAAGTAGTGCGTTCTGGCTACTAGGTACAACATATATATATATACATATATATGTGATGTGATTTAACAACTTTAAAAACAAAACTAACGCGGAGAAAGTTATTAAACAATATTTTTAACATATGGAATATAAATATAACTTCCAAACATAACATAACTGGCCGTTCCTCGGCGGCTTGATTGTCTTAGTTGCCCGTCTGGCTCTGAGGCGGCCGGTCGAGCCCTGCCCTGCCAGCGGTCCTTGTCAGGGTGGGATGTGACTGCTGACCTTAGCAGTCCGTGTAGGATGTGCGTGTGTGCTGACCTGGGCTTAACTGTCTGGGTGGGATGTGACTGCTGACCTTAGCAGTCCGTGTAGGATGTGCGTGTGTGCTGACCTGGGCTTAACTGTCTGGGTGGGATGTGACTGCTGACCTTAGCAGTCCGTGTAGGATGTGCGTGTGTGCTGACCTGGGCTTAACTGTCTGGGTGGGATGTGACTGCTGACCTTAGCAGTCCGTGTAGGATGTGCGTGTGTGCTGACCTGGGCTTAACTGTCTGGGTGGGATGTGACTGCTGACCTTAGCAGTCCGTGTAGGATGTGCGTGTGTGCTGACCTGGGCTTAACTGTCTGGGTGGGATGTGACTGCTGACCTTAGCAGTCCGTGTAGGATGTGCGTGTGTGCTGACCTGGGCTTAACTGTCTGGGTGGGATGTGACTGCTGACCTGGGCTTAACTGTCTGGGTGGGATGTGACTGCTGACCTTAGCAGTCCGTGTAGGATGTGCGTGTGTGCTGACCTGGGCTTAACTGTCTGGGTGGGATGTGACTGCTGACCTGGGCTTAACTGTCTGGGTGGGATGTGACTGCTGACCTTAGCAGTCCGTGTAGGATGTGCGTGTGTGCTGACCTGGGCTTAACTGTCTGGGTGGGATGTGACTGCTGACCTTAGCAGTCCGTGTAGGATGTGCGTGTGTGCTGACCTGGGCTTAACTGTCTGGGTGGGATGTGACTGCTGACCTGGGCTTAACTGTCTGGGTGGGATGTGACTGCTGACCTTAGCAGTCCGTGTAGGATGTGCGTGTGTGCTGACCTGGGCTTAACTGTCTGGGTGGGATGTGACTGCTGACCTTAGCAGTCCGTGTAGGATGTGCGTGTGTGCTGACCTGGGCTTAACTGTCTGGGTGGGATGTGACTGCTGACCTGGGCTTAACTGTCTGGGTGGGATGTGACTTATAACTTATATTATCTTGTGACTTATGTATGTATATAACTTATATATGTGACTTATATATTATATTAGTCATATAACTATATGGCCTCATTATTCCCAGAAGAAAGCAAAGGGCCTTTGACATTATACTAACCAAATAGACATTCCACTGTCTGGGTGGAATATTGTCGGAAAGCCGACACTAACGTACTAATATAGTAGTATTAGGCATCGTTCAATCCCGTGGGGTTATGGAGTTGTGCCCTGGGTGTCTAGTTCTTCTAGTCAAGTTGGTTGCAATGCCTGCTGTGGTTGTGAAGGCCAACCCAAGAATGACAGTCACAGCTAGCGACCGCAGCGAGCACGATAAACACCGAAGCAGGTGCGTCTGACAGTGGTCGAGACCTCCTCTGAAGTCTGTTATCGTCCGCCTGCCTCTTCAGCTCACCCTCGAATTGTTGGAGTCCCTTCTGCACTTTGCATCTCCAGGCAGATCTGTCCGCAGCTACTGCCTCCCAAGTGCTGATGCCGATGTTCAGCTGCTTGCAGGCGTCTTTGAAACGCAGCTGGGGTCTCCCAGTGGGTCTCTTTCCTGTTGCCAGTTGTAGATATAAGGGCTCCTTCGGTATGCGGCCAACTTCCATGCATGTGACATGTCCCAACCATCGCATGCGTCTCTGCTTCAGGAGAGTAAACATTAAAGGAATTCCTGTTCTCTCGAGTACTGTGGTGTTGGTGACGGGGTTTTTCCATGTGATGTCAAGGATGCGTCTCAAGTTCCGCATGTGGAATGTATTGAGCCATCTCCTGGCATTGTACCTATATCTCAGGACAGGGAGCTTGCGCCTAGCACTGCCGGGTGGGTAAACATTGAGCAGCAACGTGACAGCCTCCCTCTTGATCGCTAGCGTGGTGCCTGCAAAACGGCATCATGTTCGTCAGGATTAAGGTTAAAGT
>WNGS01121467.1:29653-40128 GCA_020271785.1 Procambarus virginalis
TACTAATATTATATACAATATGCAGATAATATTGTGCTGTTGTGTACACAAGTTAACCCATAGAAAATGTAGCTTGTAGTGGAATTTCCGTCAATTGAAAACGGGATATATTGACACATAGTACTGATGAATTCACAAGCTATTATGTTGGGAATTATATTAATACATTAGTCTTTGGGCTTTTAATATCATAAAAATATCTCATTTGAATTAACTTAATATCAGTATCAAAATAGAGTAAATGTGACCCTTCTATCAATATCGACATTTGGACAAAGAGCCAGGAGCGTCAGTAGTGAGGTCAGCCTTTTTAAGAAAATATTGGCTGGAGCAAATTCAGCTCCTATAAATTCTCCTTTGGACAAGGTGTTATGGAGAGCAAATTAGCGCTTCTTCCATCATCAACACGCAGTCAACATCTAAACAAGGGAAGTGTCTTACCGAAACCCGTTTATCTAATCATTTCTGACCAGTTAATGTTAAGTAGATATAGGGCAAACCGGTTAGGACACTAGACAAGCCACAAAACACAGGCAATTAGTTATTGGTCCTCATCTAATAATTTATACAGTGTTTTCTCTGATATAGCTGTCATATATTAGGATTCCGGCATTACAACTCGTGCCCTTTGACAGGAACAAGAAGAGAAAGAAAGAATTAATCTTGGTACATCAGTTACTATGGTGTTAGAAGCTAGCCTCATACGAGGATTATTTGGTGTCTACATCTAGTTATACCTGGTGAACTAAGCCTGCTGTAAATGAGATAAAGCACTTCCTCAATTTATTTACTATATATGTAGTTTGATACTGTAGTTTGATTGGCTGCATATATATAAATTTAATATAAACCCTCCCTAATGTGTAAGGATCGATTTGCTAGAAATATTGCAGAAATACAGTCCGCTAAACATCATACAAATTGCTATCGAAATATATAAATACCGTAAATATAAATTCTATATAAATTCATATAAATTAAATAAATATAAATCTCACAGGTCGGTTCCCACAGAAGTCAAACTACCATCACTTAGTCTACCAACTTTCTTTGGAACAAAGGAAGAAAATGGGATAACTTCTGAACAAATTTGTGGATTCAGTTGATTCTAATGCCAATATCGCTAAGACCACAAAATTTACATATTTACAGGTTTTAGAGTGTGAAGCATTAAAAGTGGTCTGAAATTAATATTGTCAGATGACGGCATTGATAATGCAGTACAACGCCTTAAAGAAAATTATGCTACACCAGAACGAACTATCAGACTTTTAACACAAAACATTATGGATATACCTGCCCCAGATGGATCCATTGACTCACTCCAAGCCTTTAGATTGGAGTTTGAGTCCTTACTCAAGGCACTTGACAATAAAGTGAATCTGGATGAATCGGATTGGTTAATTCAATTTCTTATGAAACGGAAACTACCCAGTGAATTACTGGATAAGTTGTGAGTTATATAACAAATCTTCTCTGACAGTAAAAGAGATTATGGAAGGTTTACGCTCAGTCGTAGAAAGACAAAGAGATAACACAGATGGAAAATCACCATCTAAACCTTCATTACCTACCAATAGTAGATAACAGAGTACAAACAGTACTTCAAATAAATCTAAAACAACTACCTCCACCCCAAGGTAGAAACAAGGTAGTGTGGGCATATATGCAGTGGGTCCCTCCAAACCTACAGTTAATGTGTCACCCAAAACGGTGACCACAAGGTGCTGTTAACATCTGGAGGTGTCAGGTGGTGGTAGGTGGTGTTGTCTGGTGTCAGTTCCTCGGAACTTAACCTTAATCCTGACGAACATGATGCCGTTTTGCAGGCACCACGCTAGCGATCAGGAGGGAGGCTGTCACGTTGCTGCTCAATGTTTACCCACCCGGCAGTGCTAGGCGCAAGCTCCCTGTCCTGAGATATAGGTACAATGCCAGGAGATGGCTCAATACATTCCACATGCGGAACATGAGACGCATCCTTGACATCACATGGAAAAACCCCGTCACCCACACCACAGTACTCGAGAGAACAGGAATTTCTTTAATGTTTACTCTCCTGAAGCAGAGACGCATGCGATGGTTGGGACATGTCACATGCATGGAAGTTGGCCGCATACCGAAGGAGCCCTTTTATGGACAACTGGCAACAGGAAAGAGAAGAGAAGAAAAGAGAAGGTCTCCCACTGGGAGACCCCAGCTGCGTTTCAAAGACGCCTGCAAGCAGCTGAACATCGGCATCAGCACTTGGGAGGCAGTAGCTGCGGACAGATCTGCCTGGAGATGCAAAGTGCAGAAGGGACTCCAACAATTCGAGGGTGAGCTGAAGAGGCAGGCGGACGATAATAGACTTCAGAGGAGGTCTCGACCACTGTCAGACGCACCTGCTTCGGTGTTTATCGTGCTCGCTGCGGTCGCTCGCTGTGACTGTCATTCTCGGGTTGGCCTTCACAACCACAGCAGGCATTGCAACCAACTTGACTAGAAGAACTAGACACCCAGGGCACAACTCCATAACCCCACGGGATTGAACGATGCCTAATACTACTATATTAGTACGTTAGTGTCGGCTTTCCGACAATATTCCACCCAGACAGTGGAATGTCTATTTGGTTAGTATAATGTCAAAGGCCCTTTGCTTTCTTCTGGGAATAATGAGGCCATATAGTTATATGACTAATATAATATATAAGTCACATATATAAGTTATATACATACATAAGTCACAAGATAATATAAGTTATAAGTCACATCCCACCCAGACAGTTAAGCCCAGGTCAGCAGTCACATCCCACCAGCATTTAAGCCAAGGTCAGCAGTCACATCCCACCTGGACAATTAAGCCCAGGTCAGCACACATGCACATCCTACACGGACTGCTAAGGTCAGCAGTCACATCCCACCCAGACAGTTAAGCCAAGGTCAACAGTCACATCCCACCCAGTTAAGCTCAGGTCAGCACACACGCACATCCTACACGGACTGCCCAGATCAGCAGTCACATCCCACCCAGACAGTTAAGCCCAGGTCAGCAGTCACATCCCACCCAGACAGTTAAGCCCAGGTCAGCAGTCACATCCCACCCAGACAGTTAAGCCCAGGTCAGCAGTCACATCCCACCCAGACAGTTAAGCCCAGGTCAGCAGTCACATCCCACCCAGACAGTTAAGCCCAGGTCAGCACACACGCACATCCTACACGGACTGCTAAGGTCAGCAGTCACATCCCACCCAGACAGTTAAGCCCAGGTCAGCACACACGCACATCCTACACGGACTGCTAAGGTCAGCAGTCACATCCCACCCAGACAGTTAAGCCCAGGTCAGCACACACGCACATCCTACACGGACTGCTAAGGTCAGCAGTCACATCCCACCCAGACAGTTAAGCCCAGGTCAGCACACACGCACATCCTACACGGACTGCTAAGGTCAGCAGTCACATCCCACCCTGACAAGGACCCCTGGCAGGGCAGGGCTGGACCGGCCGCCTCAGAGCCAGACGGACAACTAAGACAATCAAGCCGCCGAGGAACGGCCAGTTATCTTATGTTTGGAAGTTATATTTATATTCCATATGTTAAAAATATTGTTTAATAACTTTCTCCGCGTTAGTTTTGTTTTTAAAGTTGTTAAATCACATCACATATATATGTATATATATATATGTTGTACCTAGTAGCCAGAACGCATTACTTGGCCTACTATGCAAGGCTCAATTTGCCTAATAAGTCAAGTTTTCGTGAATTTCATTATTTTGCAAATTTTTTCTTATGAAATGATAAATCTATCAATATCATTATGTATGAGTTAATTTTTTATATTGTGAGTTACAACTAACGTAGATATATGACCGAACCTAACCTACCTAACCTAACCTACCTTAGCCTAACCTAAACTAACATAACTAAGTCAATAATTTATGTTCCTAATATAATATAATAATAATATTTCAAATAAATCTATTGGAAACAATTTTCGGAAAATAAAGAAAATCACTTGGCCTATTAGGCAAATCGGGAATTGCATAATAGGCCGACAAGTGTCGGCCTACTACTCTATTTCCTGATCGTCTTGTCCTCTCCAATACTTTGGTGAAACTGGCCCTACACTTAATGACAGACTTAAGGAACACAAGAGAAGTGTTAAGTCTGCAGACACTAACAATGCTCTTTTTGTCATGTGAGGGGATTCTAATCATCCTATTGATTGGTTTCCTCCAAAATAATCTTTCCTGCCTCTACACAGATGCCGTCTTATTGAATCGGCTCTAATACACAACGTACCCAACATGAACTTGAGTCCTGGCTTTGTTGCTGTTGACTCTTCCCTTTCACATTATATACTCAAATGCTCTAATCTTTCTAACAAACGTGACCTAACATAAGCTTACCTTTCCATTTCTCTTTCTTTCTCTTTCCTTTTCTGTTGGGATTGAGTACTATAGATGTTGGAAGTAGCATGTTTGGAGCAGATGCTCTTTTGTTTATGATCTTGTTGTTTAATATTTCATGTACCTGATAATTGTTTTGTTATTACTTGCTGAGAATAAAACCATGTGGACGAAGACTGTTTCTCTTACCACAACCATAACAGTGGCGACGAGTATTAAACATCTCTGGCAGAGAGCCTGGGTACGAGACGTGGTGTGAGGATCAAGAGAGAGCAGGGTACGTCGTGTGGACGAGTGGACGCTTTGCATACACCAGTTGAGTGTGCTACCACCGTGGCCATTGCTACGCCGCTCATGTCAATGGAGGCGTTTAACACTGCCAAGATCTCGTTGGACCTGTGGCTCAGCCTGCTGGAAGCAAACTTTCAGTACCGGGAGATTAAGGAGGACGCCAACAAGAAAGCGGTACTCTTAGTTTCACTGGGTTCTGAAGCATATAGTGTTCTCGGAAATTTGTGTGCACCTGAGCTACCTCACACGAAGACCTATGTAGACCTGATTGCTCTGCTTAAACGTCAGTATGTGGTGAAACCATCATATCACAGGAGTTTGATGGATTTCCAGAAGAGGACGGAAAAGCAGCAGGAATCCATACAGGATTTATTTGCGGAATTGAAGGCTTTGGCTAACCACTGCAACTTCGGAGCACAGTTGGACGGCAGGGTTAGGGACCAGTTGTTCATGGCAGTGGAAAAGGAGAATTATTTCCCTAACCTGGTGGCAGAAAATTTGGATCTACAATCGATGACTTCATGGACAGTGCTCGAGAAGATATTGTACCTGGAAAGGGCTTCTGGAAGTAAGACTTCTACTCAGGAAATTATGGTCGTACAGGGCCAGACCAGATGTAAACACTGTGCATACAGGCACATAAGTAGCAAGTGCAAGTTTCGTGCACATATATGTAACTTTTGTAACAAGGAGGGACACTTGCACAGAGTGTGTAGGGAATTTCTGAACCGGAACAACAAGGCCTGGGAGAGGAGACGACCAGGTAATGCAGGAAGAAGAGGTAGTGGTACTGTAGTCAAGGCGGTAGAGGAAGGTAAACCGTCTGAAGAAGCTGCAGGTGAGGAAAACCGACTATATTCGGTGAAAGAAAAGGTATGTTCAGTGAAGTCACAAGTGGTGAATTTTGTAATTAATGGGAAGTTAGTTCCCTTGGAACTGAACACTGGTGCTGCAATGTCAACATTGTCTAGAGATTGGGCAGATACCTTGCAATTGAATGCAAAACCAGGAAAAAATCATTAAGTGCTTATGATAATGTACCCATTAAGGTCTATGGCAAGGTGTCGGCAAAAGTAGGTTATAATGGAAAAGAAATTGTCCAGGATTTTTATGTAGTGGATTCACATAATCCTAGCCTATGTGGTAAGGATCTCATGGAAAAAGTGGGAATTTTCTTGGCGGGCCTAGATGAATTGTCGATAGTTAAAACAATTAAAAGTGCCGAACAAATGTTAGATAAATATTCAGTGGAGGCAGATAAGCCAATTAATAGCATGGTGCAAAAATTCACCTGAAAAGTGGGGCTTCACCTAAATTTTTCAAGGCAAGAACAGTGCCGTTTCATTACAAGCAATTGGTAGAATCAGCCCTGGAAAAGCATGTGGCAGAAGGCATCTTAGAGCCAATTACACATAGTGAGTGGGCAGCCCCAATTGTACCAGTGTTGAAGGCAGATCGGAAATCCTTGAGAATCTGTGCAGACTTCAAGGAACTGAACAACCGCATACACTGTGAGAAGTATCCTTTACCTAAGATAGATGAGTTGTTGTCAGTGGTCTGCAAGGGGCAATTTTTTCTAAGATTGACCTGAAAGATGCTTACTTGCAAATTCCTGTAGAGGAGGAGAGCCAGAAATTGTTAGTGATTAATACCCACAAGGGGTTATTTAAGTATAAAAGACTTCCTTTTGGACTCTCCTCGTCTCCAGCAATTTTTCAGAGATTCATGTCCCAGTTGTTAGTTAACATTGAAGGTGTGGCTAGTTTTTTAGATGACATTATTGTATGTGGAGAGAATGAGGAAGTGCATGATGCTAGATTAGAACAAGTTTTGAATCTTTTGCAAAAGCACAATGTGAAGATTAATAAGGAAAAAAAACGTTGAAGACCAAGGCCATTGAATACCTGGGGTACCATATTTCAGGTAAGGGCTTTACTCCTTCTCACAAAAATGTAGCAGCTATAATAGATGCCCCAGCCCCAACATCAGTTGGGGAAGTACAGTCTTTTGTTGGGATGGTTACATATTTTTGTAAGTTCGTGAAGAACTTTTCAACAAAATTAGCACCTTGTATGAATTGTTGAAAAAAGGGGCTAGATTTAAGTGGGCAGCAAGAGAGGAAAATGCATTCAGGAATATGAAGCAGGGATTGATCAATTCTCCAGTGCTCACTAATTTTACAGGTAGACTCCCATTAAACTGGGGGTAGATGCTTCCCCAGTAGGAGTGGGTTGTGTATTATTACAGGAAGTAGATGGTCAGGATATAGTAGTATATTTTGCTAGCAAGAAATTATCTCCTGCGGAACAGAATTATTCTCAGTTAGATAAAGAACCCTTAGCTTTGGTATATGCTGTAAAAAAAACTGAGGTATTTTCTCCTGGGGAGGAAATTTCTTGCTAGAAAAGACCATAAGTCCCTGCTAGGATTGTTTGGCAGAGGTAAGCAGATTCCAGTTAATGCCAATGCTAGAATTCAAAGATGGGCATTACTACTCTCGCAGTTTGAGTATGATTTAGAGTTTAAGCCAGGCAAGGATAATGTAGTAGCTGATGCATTAAGTAGATTGCCTGTGACAGAAGAATTAAATTCCAGTATTCCAGTGGAGTATGTTAACCTGGTGGAATCTATGTCTTTTGAGGATATTTCATTCCAGACTATTAGGAAGGCAACTGGTAGAGATACCAAATTAAGTCTGTTGGTGAAATATGTCATATATGGTTGGAATGAAAATTTATTATTGTCAGAGTATGCTGCAGTGAATGCTGACCTTAGTATTCACCAGGATGTACTCTTGTATAGGAATAGAGTGGTGGTGCCTGGGGAACTGAGATGTAAGATTTTGGAACAGCTGCCTGTAGGCCATAATGGCATAAATGCTATGAAAGCAGAAGCTAGAAGTTGGGTTTGGTGGCCAAAAATAGACCAGGATATTGCTGAGGTAACAAAGAATTGTCATATTTCCTTTAAGAATTATCAGAAACCCAAGGCCCCAGTACTTTCTTGGCCATGAACTGGAAAACCCTGGTCTAGACTTCATGTAGATTATGCGGGACCTATGGATAACAAATATTACCTAGTGGTGGTGGATTCATACACCCAATTTCTGGATGTGCATGTGTGTAATTCCACCACATCATCTGTAACTTGTGAATTACTAAGGAAAACATTTTGTAATTTTGGATTGCCAGACATAATTGTCTCAGACAATGCTCCTTATTTTGTTTCTGTGGAAATAGAGGATTTTTTTTCGAAAAAATGGTATTAAACATGTAACACCTGCCCCCTATAATCCTTCTTCAAATGGTCTAGCAGAGATTTGATTTGATTGTTGCCGCCGAAGGCGGCTAGTTTATTGTGCACCCCATACTCATCCTGTGAGCGGTAGCGCAAAAGCATTACAGAGGGCACAAAAGATCTTTATCAGACCTCATCTTAGATTATTTCATAAACAATTTCATCTATCCTTCACACCTTATAGTTACAATGTAGAGACAGACTTAACTTATTGACGTAACTTATTGACTGCAGTTGAGGTACAAGGGACATAGACTCCAAGGTATTTGAAAGAAGAGACATAGTCTATTGGTATATTATCAATCTTGAGTTTTCGTGGTTCACTTTTGCGGTTGCCAATTTGTCTGTTAAATACCTTAGTTTTAGCAGCGTTGATTACAAGACCAAGGCTCTCACAAGCTGTATGTATACAATTTAAGACTGTTTGCATTTCGCGGTGGGTTTTAGTATGCACAAGGATGTCATCTGCATAGCTGATAGTGATGTTTGCCGGACTAGTTGGAATTGATTTTAGTAAAGCATTAATTAGAACATTAAACAAGGTAGGACTGAGTACTCCTCCTTGTGGGGTGCCTAGTTGCATTACTTTAGTTTCACTCTTGTAGCCTTGGAACAGTGCAGAGGACTTCCGGTTGGTAAAATAGCTCGTATCCATTGTAATAAATGTCCCCCTATATCCATTCTCGCTATTTCGTACATAATCGCTTCCCTATTAGCAATATCAAAGGCATTTTTTAAATCAAGAAATGTTGTGTACTTGTGCCTTTTATCTCCATGAACAGTGAGAAAGGTTGTGATACAGTTGTGTACACTTTTACCATGTGTGAAACCATTGATATCAGGTGACATGTGCTCTTAACTCTATACAATAATCTATTAAGCACCATTCTCTCAAAGGTTTTACACATGCAACTGGTCAGTGAGATGGGACGGAAAGCATCAGGTTGGCCAGGCTTTGGTACAGGTACCGTAAGACTGGTGGTCCATGATACTGGCAACTGCCCAGTGACATAACTCGCATTAAACAATTCTAATAATGGGTTACCGGGTACACGATGTAGGAGTCTTAGAATATCATAGGTGATACCGTCCTCACCAGGAGCAGTGCTACTGCCCCTGGAGAGGGCTGCATCCAATTCATAATCTGTATATGGATCATCACATTCATCATGTTGCTTGCTCAACATGAAATTTATGAGAGAATTTCTGTCTGTGGACCTCTCCTGCAATTTCTCCCTAGTGCTAGCTGGTAACATTCCAAGGCTGGAAACCTGAGCCCATTTTGCAATTAACTGATTAGCTTTCTGTTGCGGGTTTGGGTGTGAAATTGTCTACTATTTTTACCAATAATTTTGTTTATGCCTTTCCAGGCTTTGCCCAGGGGAGTATGCAGGTTAAGTCCACTAACAAAACCCTCCCATTCATTTTGTCTCAGTTCAGTCATTCTCTCCCTTGTTGCTGCAAGCGCGGCCTGAAACAGTTTTAACATTTGAGGAGTTCTAAGGCTCTTATATGCTTTACCTGTCTGTCTAGCAATTGATTTAAGCTCTTTCAGTTTAGCATCATCATAGTACTGGTTGTGTCTGACCTGTTTCCCAGTACGAGAGCAGTGAGATCCTTGAAAGAAGGGTTAAAGCGGTTTACGGAAGGTACTATTAATACAAGGCTTTGTAGATTTTTATATAATCAAAGGAAAACTGTTCATTCTACTACTGGTAAATCTCATTCTGAATTACTGTTTAATAGGCACTTTAAAGTGCACATGGAAGCAGTAAAAACAGATTCCGATAAAGAGAAAAATGTAACTAGCTTGGCCAGTTAGTTCGCTCAGGGAGAGGAATTGTTGTTTAATGAGGGGGATGCAGTATATGCAAGGAATTTTGGAAGTGGAAAACCCTGGGTGGAAGGAAAAATTAGGGAAGTCCTGGACCGCAGGAACTTCACTGTGCAAGTGCAGAGTTTTGGGAACATTAATTGGAAAAGGCATGCCGATCAGCTCATGCCAAGGTTCACAGGGAATTTTGAAGACCCTTCAGGTGCGGGTGGGGCAACTAGTGATACCCATCCTAATAATGAAGGGGTAGCAGCACCTGCAGGAGACCGTGAGGCAGAGCAAGGGGCAGCCGAGGGTAATGGGAATACAGTCAACCCTATGGACTCTACAAGGAGTAATTCAGAAGAATATTTCCCAGAAATAACAGGTCAGGACTCCCAGTTGAGAAAATCAGGAAGAGTCATACGACCCTCTGATAGACTTAACCTGTAGGGATAGAGTTTATTTAAAAGGGGAGGAATGTTGGGATTGAGTACTATAGATGTTGGAAGTAGCATGTTTGGAGCAGATGCTCTTTTGTTTATGATCTTGTTAATAATATTTCATGTACCTGATAATTGTTTTGTTGTACTGGCGGAGAATAAAACCATGTGGACGAATACTGTTTCTCTTACCACAACCAAAACATTTTCTTTCTCTCTTCTCTATTTTTTCTGATCAT